>NW_026486019.1:0-23456 GCF_026875155.1 Cherax quadricarinatus | reverse complement strand
AAAAAACCGACAGGGCTATTCCTCAGACCAAGAGCCTCTTCACCACGCCAAGGAGCCCCCCTTGAAGAGGAAGGAAGTCTCCAAGCAACATAAAATTATTTCCAAGCTGAAAAAAAAAGGTAGAGGAGAGAAGAGGTTGTTTGACTAACTGAACAGATAGAAGATGGATGTCTTATGGCAGGGTCTTCATTGTACATTGTATCTAACATTTAGCAGATTAAATGAAAAAAAAAAAAATTAAACTTTTTAAGGCTGCCTTTTCAACTAAGACTACTTGGTATATTTCCTGATAGGTATTAGGGTGTTTTCAATTAAAGGTTAATGAATATAGACAGAGCACACACAGTAATTAAAGCCAAAAAGAAATGAGAATCAGTTTATTTATAAATTATTTAATTCATTTACAATAATTTACAACCATACACACTGTTAATGAGATTGGTTTCTGAGCATTTAATACAATTATTTCTATTTTTACATTCTTACACAGCATATTTTTATTCCTTTTCATAGAAAGGTACTGACAACTTGGGATTCATTTTGGTCTAACATCAGGCGGGTTATTAAAAACACATCCCACAAAATATGTAATCAGTGAGGAAATACCTGAAGACTCTCCAAATTACCTGAAACATCAACACGGTATATAATCCCTTAGTCATCGGATGCTGTCATTTGTGTTCAGATTAGCTGAAAAAAAAGGTGTAAAAAAAAAAAAAAAAAAAAAAAAAGCTTCCAAAGACTAAGGGACCTGTAACAGTACAACTAACAACTGCACTGTGGAATTTTTTTTATCAAGATACATGTCAAAATTACTCAACAACATGAATTGTACATTACAAGCATAATTATATGATCACTGATTGCTACTTAATGATGATAGACTACTTAATAGAATTTGTCATCCATTCCCCTCCATTGGCCTCCATTACCACAAATTACAAGTCCTTATTCATAAATGGTCATCACTTTAGTGACAGTCCTTTACCATATACTGTACAGTGAGACATTTGGAACTAGATATGAATGAAGGAACAGGGATTGAACTTTTATCACGAGATCAGCCATTGTGAGCCTTGGACAAGACTATGATGCAGTTCAGCTCTCCTCTCTACAAAATACAAACTGAACTTAATATCATGGCTATCTGAAGCTCAGAATTGCTAAGCACGTCACATTTGGTGAACACAGATGGTGAACAGCAGTAACTGCAATGTACAATTTTTTTTAAGATTTTTTTAAAGTCTCAATACAACAATTTAACATTGTTAAGTTTTTATTCCAAAAAATTTCTATATGCATTGTCACAAATATATTAAGTATTTCTCCTTTAAAATTACATGAAAATACACTGCCATGGTGAAAAAAAAAAAAAGTTATGAAACTGAGAAAAGTATTAGGGGAAAGTAAGGCAGGCCTCCAATATACGTATCTGCATTCTGAAACGCATCCAAATAACTAATATTACACATCTCCAATGGCTACTGTAACATCAGATTAAAAGGTGTTCACCAATAACCATAAGTGCTATTTCAGAATACATATGCTACACTACAAAGAGGAAAATTTGTGCTAGGTCAATAAGTCTATAATGGAGAGACATGGGCAATTTGAACTTGATTTACAATGAATGTTAACTCGTATACATATTAATTTCATGACAAATTTTGTAAAATTTAGATACTTTTTTTTTTTCACTTTAATTAATTCAACCATTTGCTAAAGCCTGTGCAGAATTCCATTACCAAACTGGACAGTCATTTAAGATGTAGGAGCCAGCTTAAATTCTTTATTTGCCATTTTTTTTCAGACACTTCTCAAAAACCTCTGTGAAAGGGAATAACTTTCTTTTACATATTTAAAAACATAAAATATAGGTATAAATAAACATATAGAAAAATGGCATTTACACAGGGCAGAGGAGCATGCTAACATAGATCCTTATAAGTGACTATAGATTCACATTGCTATTACTAAATATAAATTAATACCTGAGGAAGATGATACCAATATATCAGAGCTGCAACCCGAAACATGAAGCAAAAGTTTGACACAACCTATTAATTGGTCTGCCTGTAATTTTTAGGCCAGAGGACCAAACAGATCAAAGGAAGAAATGTCTTAAACAATTTTCACTGCCATCCTGGTTCCTCCTCAACCACAATCAAACAAATCTGGGCAAGACACTAATGTGCCTCAACTTATAATTATGACAGAGAAAATAATTGAGAGATCCTTTTGCACTAATCACAAAGTAAAAGAAAAAATCAAAGCATAAATGCTAACTAGGCAAGAAGACAAAAGAAAACGGATAAAAAATGGGCAACACTGTTTACTGGATTTTTCCATATTCATTACTTATATTTTTTTTTAAAATCTGCACCATAACTGGTCTGAAAACAACAAAGAACTGCTGGCTCCTCAAAAAGTACATACAGTATAAACTTTCCTGAGAGTCTAAGATCTCGTCTCTTTGCTTCACCCATTATACTATGTTATGCTTTTAAACTGTAAGACTCATGCAATTTCTATTGCAACAGAGCACATTGAGGTGAAAATTGCATTCCAGTACATTATATTATAAACAAAGCTAAACCCACATGGGTTTTAGTTCTAGTAAAGTAAGTTTACCTTTCGTAGATCTAAAAAAAAAAAAAATAAAAAAAATACAATACCTTTTATAAATTAGTATTACATTACTGAAAAGCATTGCACAACTACTTTGCACGTATTACAAGTGACTTGCTAATGTGGTTGTAAAAAGATTATGTAAAATTTCCTTAAAGCCAGTGTGATGATTAATAAATAATGGCTTCATGGATTAAGATACTGATTTTCTTATCTCAACTCAAAGATAATGTGACCCAAATACTTTCATAAATCTTCAAACAATTGTCCAATATGGGAAATAGTATGTATGAACTGCCTATATATAACATTATAAAAAAACTTCATTTAGTACAGAATTTGCTTTAAAATTTTGTAGATACCTAGCTCAAATTTACTCATATTCATCCAATAATGTCTTGGGAATATGAACCAAAAAACTCAACTTTGAGGAAGGTTTGTTAAAACAGAGGGATGTGGCATGATTAAATTTCAAAGCTTGGACGAAGTGAGAAACAAACTGCTGAGGGACTAGCATACTGAGATGGTACGACTTCCAAGAGCTTTGGAGGTAATGATAGAGAGAGCAATAGTAAGCAGAGTACAAAGATGTAGGATGGCTGAGTTGCACAAAGGAAATCAAGAGAGCAAAAACAGAGGAAGCTACTTACAGCAAGGGAAGGAGGCAGAAATAATGCAAAGAATGCCATAGAGTCATAAAAGAGGAAGAGTTAAGTCTTAAATTCTGGCAGAGTCAAAAGTAGAAGGATTTGTATAAAAAAAAATTATGATTCAGATATATTATGACAAAGTGATGAAAGTGACAAGAGTTAAGAACAAGTGGTAGATAATACTGGGAGTGTAACAAAATTGGCAACTCTGAGCTCGAGTACCCAATGTAGTTTCTTTTTTTTATTTTTTTACAATCAACATTCAGATAATGCACCTTATTTAAGTACTGACAAAAGGAGCTCAAAGTTGTCCATAAAGTCACATTTGTACCTTGTCTATAATCTTATTCACTGTGGATATGAAAGTAAAAATTACAAGTAGTGTGTATACATATTAACAATTTTGATAATGATCAATGACTATGTTGTTTATGAGTGTGTGAAGCATTATTCAGATAAAGAGACTATCACATAATACTACAAGAAGCCTATCATAGCAAGTCTGCATTGCATTACACTTCATAAAAATCATTCCAGAATACTTAAAGCAAAACTCAAGTTTGTCTACAAAACTTTAAGAAATTAAAGGGCCCAGCCACCAACCTGAAAATAGTTCAATAGGGAAGATAAAAAAAATTTGCTAACACATGTACAAACAAGTTTTTAAAAAAATATTTTGGGAATACTAAAAACTTAGGGCAAGTAAGCGGCAACTATTAAATTTTTGCTGAAATTATGGAAAAACTATTTAAATAATTTTGGTATTTTGTCACTGTTAAATATTTTTTTAAACTAAAATTTAGAAATCAACAGAAAAAACCAAAATCAAGTCATTTGTTTAACAACTGAAAAATCTTTTTTGCCCCAAAATTAAGCAATAAAATACAACATACAAACTTAAATGTTAAAAAAATGAAAAATAGCATATGGAAAAAATTTAGAAAAAACGGGCAATTTTGGGGAAAACAAGTTTAAAAACTGGTTTGTTCCTTCAACAAAAAACATCATCATCTTCCCAAAATTTAAAATACATAAGAATGGCTCACAATCATTAGAAGGAAAAAAAGGGGCAAATACTTTGAGTCTGGCAAGAGACTTCTTAATTATTCCACTTTTGGGATGTTCAATCAAGTGATTGTCAAAAAGTAGTAAAATGCCATGGATTAATGAGATTAAGTAAATATATAATTTAAAATTAAATTCACATTTAAATATTCACAAGTAAATGAACGTAGCAAAGAACCCACAAATGCATAATAAGATAATTGATGTGTCCTTCAGCCATTAATTAGGACAAAAAAATTGAAGTCTTAGCTTACTAACCCTACACAGCAATTAGCACGTCAGGTAGCTACTTCATTCCCATTTAAAAAAATTATTAGACATAGAAAATTTAGATTACTCAGAAAACACACAGACCAACCTGAATTGTGGCAGACATCTCCTTGGCCTCTACACTGAGATTCTAGACATAAAAGCACAACACTCTCTTACTGTCTTCAACACAACCAAAACTTCCACCGTTTCTATTAACTTGAATCTTGCTTATAAATCCTAATTATTACTGTCACCATACCTTTATAAAAGGTATTTTTTGGTATACATGAACACAGAAAAACCAGTGCACAATATAAAGAAATATTCAAGATCAAAGTAAAACTTAAATTGCCAAATTGACTTAGTGGAAAATTCTTTAATTTTCCTTCAAATGTAAAATGAAGCTTCCAACTACAACCACTACAGAAACAGTTATCAGCATTTAAGGATTTTGTTGTTAAAAAATTTAAAAATCCTGTAAACCACCTAATCCAAAACTGCCTAAAATTGCCCTCGTTTGAAAAACCAAACACCTCCATGACCTAACGAAAAAGGGACTCTAAATCGGGCTGGCTACACTATCGGGTTTCCAACAAATTAAGTCCTACTTAGAAATGCCTCTGTACCCTACATAACGTAATAAACATTACTGTTTTAATACCTTTCACACAGTCACTGTAGCTGTTAGTTTAAATGAGGTCATGCAAACAATTCTATGAATGGAAATAAAATTTGAGTCAAAAGGAAATGAGTAAAATATCGAAAGGGTGGGGGTCCAGAAAACAACTGTCAGATATTTTGGTCCCTGAGCCAACATTATGAACGTGTTAAGAGTCAGATGAAAAAAAAGCATAAATCTAAAATTTATAAAAATGGTTTGGAAAGCTTTAGACATGACAAAAAAAATTAAAATTTAAAAATTTTATCAGAAAAATAACAATAAAGTTATACAAAATATAAAAAAAATGGGGGGGGGGGGGGAACAGGTGGGGACTCACAAAATTCTGCAGGCCGGTGGAAGGAACCTGAATGTGTTCACTTAATTTGAACAAGTCTAATACCTCAAGCAAGACATACTCCAGCTATTACTGAATTGAACAATTATGTTGATATTTTAGCACTTTTCCTCTACTTTTTGACACTGACAACTATGAAATTGAAGTCTAGAGAATTTCAGTGACATTTTTCCCACAGACCTGCTCAAATCTCACTACATGTTTACCTGCAGCCCCACATTGCACCAGTTGAATGTCTCAATTATGTCCATTGTTGTGGAATGATTACAACAGTTTTCTATCATAGCTATTCACACCTCTAATACACTGCAACAATAGTATTCATAAACAGTCTACAAGACAAAATCCTTTCCAATTTGATTTACATATTGTGCTTTTAGCAAGCTAATCTCAATCCCGAATTAGTGATTTTTAGAAGAGTCACCAGCTTTCAATGAAAATTAAAAAGCATAATGTATTCATAAAAAAAAATAACTGTATGCTTGATATTGTTTGCTACAATGCAGCTGACTGATAGTTGTAAGAAAAAAAAATGCACACTATAACATGCACAAATTCAAGAAGAAAATTACATTGCACAAAAAACTATGAGGAAAGAAAAAAAGTTTAAAACTGTTGAAAAAAAACGGCCATGATTGTTGAAAGAAACCATAATGATAATAAGTACTGAGAGTAATTTTAAAGGGTTTTTATGATAAACTTGTTAGAAAAAGCAAGTGGTGCAGCACCACCTCCCAAAGGGGAATGTTCTTGTGCAGACCACCATCAACATTTTTAACAGGCATTTTCCTAAAAAAAGATTGGATGGCGAGGATGGCAGTGTGTATGAAAGAAAAATAAAGGAAAACATCAATACAAAGAGAGAAAACAAGTACAGTATTAACAAACAAACTAGAATATTATATTACATTGTGTGGTAAAAAAGAACCACCAAGTACTTGAAAATGTCAAAAAATTTCCATGTGTGAACCCTGTATGAGTGTCCCGGGGGGAGCACCAACACGTGAGCTGCAAAGGTTAGCTGGACTTTGTCCAGCCCTGTGTCCCCCCACTCCCTATTCTTGGTTGCCAGAGCCCACCAAGGGACAAAACATCACAGATAAATACAAAACAAAAAAAAAAAAAATCTCTTCAGCATGGGACTTTATCACACAAGAGACGAAATTTAAGCGTATAGGAGGGCCTGCTATGTAACTGCACTATGCCTCTGTTCGTCTTGTTTTTGTCATGGTTCACTAGTGCACACTAGTGAAGAGCTACATATCACACAAGAACAGATATTGTCTCACAATATCACTGCACGCTCGAGCAACACTTTTCTACCCATAACAAATTTAATTAATATTAGTGAACAACCAAAATACATGGCCCCTCAATCGTCAAGAACTACACATAGCGAGACGGGCTCTTTGTGCCACTGTTGTACATGGCCTCTTGGTTATAAGTGGGGTATCATTCGGGACCAGAACCTGAGCATTGGATGTGGGCCCCTGGGTGTATCATCTCTCCGATGTCGGTCATCCCAGTCATTGTCATACTGGCTCCGCTGGTGGCCATGGCTATGCTGGACTTAGCTGAAGGTTCTAAATTGGGTCACTCGCACTGTTCCACCACTGGTGGGAGGCCAACAAACCCGCTGGACGACTTTTTAAAATAATTGTTTATTATTAATTGTTTTGTTATTGTGGCACACGGGCCTATTGCTCCCGAAGGGTACGGCAAAAGGTTGCCACCTGAGGCAAGGACGAGGCTGTGCTGGCCCTCCTTGGAACCCTTCTGGTACCCCTGGTGAGAGACTTATGGGCGGGGCTGAAGAGGGTTGACCCCCTGCCCCAGGAGGTCAGGAGGGCTCTTTCTCCTGTTGAAGAACGAAGGTGGATTTGCACCTGTTACCCCACCCTGCCCAGACCCAAGCAATTTGAGTGAAAGCCCTCCTCCGCCACCACCAACTGACCCTCCACCGCCTTTGCCTTGCACTTGTAGCCGGTTTAGAACCTAAAAAGAATTTATAAGGTATTAGCTCATTTACAGTAAAGTTAAAAAAAAAAAAATCCCCCAAAATTTTAATAATCCAATGGGGTTTTTTTCTTACCTAAATACGGACTTTTAAATAACACCTTAAAAAAAAACATAGGGAAAAAATAGGGTTACTGTCACTGGCCCCCAAATGAAAATCAACTTTTTTAAAGCTTTGAAATTCGTCTGGCTAAAAAATAATCAAGCTTTACTTCCCTTACAAAATAGCTTCACTGCTTTTTGTCTAAAATTTGGGAGATTGAACCCTCTAAAATACACGGGAACCTTGGCTGATGAATCCCCCCCATACATTTTTTCAGGATATAGCATCATCGGTCAATTTTTTGTTTCTGGCGAGCAACCTTACAAAAGTAAAAGTAATATGTAATTTTATTCATTGTCGTGATGTTTTAGTTTTTTTACTGTTTAAAAAACTATAACGCAACAGAAAAATAGTTTTTTCTTACCTTTAAATTGTGGGTGCGGTTTTTGGTGGATGATTGTAAGAGGTGGAGATTATTTTTGGCCACTGGGCGAGGTGGAGGTAGAGGTCTGGTACTGAAGTTGAGGTTGTACTGGAGTTGCAAAATTCTTTATGGATTTCTTTCTTTATTAACCCTAAAGGTATTTTATGAACGATGGAAAAGGCCCCGCGCTCTAGAAAACCGTTTGGGGGTCCTCTTCAGTAAAAAAGAACTAGCATTCAGTTGCAAGTAACGTCATTTCAGTCAGTCAAGCCATTCATCAGTCAGTCATGTCAAGTCATTCATCGGTCAGTTAAGTCATAAATCATCATTAAGTCAGTAAGTCAGTCATATTCTGCCTCCTAAGCGGAATTTCCCCGCTGGAACGGATAATGGTTTTTAAATTAATTTAAATAGGAAAATTGACGCAGCATACGAGCAGATCGAGATACAAAAAAGGTACGGAACGGATAAACTCGAAACCCCGAGGTTCCCTGTATCCCCTGATAAACAATTGACAGGCAGTTCCTTTTTAACTATCGCTCCCACAATCACCTGCCACCCCCAACCACCTGCCAACACATAAAAATATCATACTTTTACCCAGCGGTAAAAAGATTTCTTACTAAATAAATATGTCTGGAAAGTACCAACCATAATATAAATAGTGTACCAGTCTTCATCCACCCAAAAATTAGAAAAAAAGATACAAAAAAAAAAAACCTCAGGTAAACACCTGACCTTTGTATTTTTGGGGGGTTAAGGTTGTGAAAGATAAGGAGTTCTTATCCATCCACGCTGTGAAACTGATTCCCAAAATTTTTTTTGTAAATAGATATACAATTTAATTCAGGGTTTTTGAGGGGTTTGGTCTTTTTAGAGAGAAGGGAAACCCAAATTAAATGACTTGGAGAACATATAAATCTGTGGGGAAGGGAAGGTGGGTGGGGGTGTCCCAAAAGGTTGGAGGAGGGGAAAAGGGGTTTTTTGTGGGCAGGGTTAAATTTTTCCAGCAATTTGTGTTGACTGTTAGATAGGAGGAAGGAAAATTAAATGCTTTGGGAAACCCTGACGAGCTGTTGGAATGTACAAAGTAATATTTTGTAAAGGGGTTCGGGAAACGGGTTACCAGACTTGAGTCCGGAAATGGGAAGTAAAATGCCTGCATTTTAAACCCTTCGGGGGTCCGGGCCAAAAAATCGAAGTGGTGCCCCTGTCCAAAAAATTTTTAAAAAAAAAAAAAAAAAAAAATTAATTTTTTTTTTTACAGAATTAAAGAGCATATTTTTGTGAAGGTAAAAACAAAAAAAAAAAAAAATTCTGATCAGTACTTACCGAATACGTGCCAAGAATTTGTCAAAATGATGGGGTGGCGGCAACATCGATGAATTCCACATACGCGCTTTACATTTTTTTGGGTTTTTGTTTTTTTTTTTTTTTCTTTTTCCCAAATTTTTTTCATTCCTATAACTTTTGGGGGCCTGAGGACCAATATGTTTAATGTAAATATAAACCATTATTGAACACAATAATCACAAAAATTTTATTATCAATTTTGTTTACCACTGTTGTTTTTTCAATAAAATGCAAAATCTTGTTAATCTAATGTTCTATCATATATTTACAAAATTACAATCACGGGCGGGTTTTTTAGAACGCGGACTTTAAACTCCTTGAAAAAAGGGCACCTGCAAAAGGGGGGCACCTTACATCCCACACAAAAACCCAGTGTTTTGCGTCTTTGTTCCCGCTTTTTTGTTTGGAACAGACATGATCTCTTTGAGCAAATTTTTTTCTGAGTTAAAGGGAATTTTTGTATTTAAAAATGATACCTTCCCTCCCAAAGCTTGGGTAAATCCTGGGGAAATTCGAGGACCTGTTTATAAGGGTTTTTCCCTGGTACTTCATTATGAGTTGTTGACACGACAAAAAAAATTCACCATCGGGGGCTGTTGCCCGTCTTTATTTGGGACAAATTATATGCATTGAGCATTGAAATGTCCATGAGATGGAAGAAAAGTTTTATGTACCATTTTAACTCATACGAACACACAACCAAAAACCCAAGCTGTCAATTTGTAACCAAGCCCAGTTTTGTGTATAATCAATCATTCACTGGTTTTCGAATACTTCATTTCACTCGATCAACTTTGCCACTTTTGATTTCATTAGGTGAATGGTTGTCAAAAAGGAATCTCGTTTGTCAGCCACCGAATGCCATGAGTCATTGGAGTAAACACCTGCACGTCCCATCACCCCCCGAGCACCTGCGTTGAGCCTGGGGATATGTTTACGATTAGAACCCTGTGCCAACACCCCATGTCTTGTTCACTGATGAAATCACTGATAATGGGCTTGTGTACCATTATCGGTTATAAATTTTGCCCCTTACCAAGATAAGGTGCCACATTTTCACTACGTCACCCTTTGGGATCTTTCAAATGTTTTACACCCGTGTATCAACAAATCCAAACCAGGCCACGTCACAATCACAAGTCAAAAAAGTTTAACCAAAACGTTTTTCCCCTTGCTCAGATGACTGCTTTAAAAACATCTACCTTTGAAAAAAACAAAGACTCGTCAATTACAAGATTTTTGAATGGGTAAAAGTTATGCTGAAAATTCTTGAATACATGAAAACATTTTTTAATCTTGTTAAACCGTCACTTCTGTCAGGGCCCGGTTTTTGTCAGAGAAGTCAACATACTAAGAGTGGGTAAACCTTTTATGGTATGATTTCACTGAAAAAGGGCCAGTATCTTTTTTTATTATGCTTTTTAGACGGGGGCATAACCCTTTTTCAAAAAAGCAAAAACATTTCTGGAACAGTCTCTCTTTCCCCCCCTGTGTATCCCCTTTCTGTGGTGATAAGATCGTATTTGCCGGTGTACTCCAAAATCTTTTTTATTTCCCTGACAATAATTTTTCCTCAAAGGCTGGTCGAAGAATAATTAAAAAAATTCCATTCATTGGGCCCTGGTTCCAAGGGACAAGTAGGTAAACTCCACTTTTGGGACAAAATTGGGATTTTTCTGCCAATCCCACATATGGTTTGCTGGTGGATACTGGGGCATCATAGGCGGTTTTTGGGGGGGGTTTTGGTTTTTGGGGGGGCTGGTGGCTGGGCTCCGCTTTTTCCCCTTTAACTGACAGTCGCAGCGTGGGTCCCCCGCGTGGGCCCGGGGATCACCATGGCGGTCCCCTACCCTCACCACTAAAACCATCCACGATCCCGTGGTCTATCCCTGCCCAAATGTAGCCACATCATCCTCCTATCACACCTAAAACTGGGGTTGGGGGCCCCGGGATGTCTCCGGATGTACTCCTCCCCCGGGCACAGCATAGGGACACTACCCCAGCGCATGCGGCGGCGAACTACCCACGCTTTACTGGGGGATTTGTTCCTCACTATCACTACTCGATTGTCGTCGAGACAAAAAAATCACATCCACGTCCCCTCATCACCTTACGAATCAAAGGCCCGGCCACGCGAAAATATTATTTTTTTTCTTGCGATGGGGAAAAACCGACCGTGATCACGGTCCACACCAGAGGTGAAAGGTTTAGGATTGTCAGGGTTTCTGCATATTATCATATCCTGGTATTCTTTTGGGCACTAACTGATCAAAGCCGTAGAATTTTTTCCCTTTATTTCCACTTCCATCATTAGAACATCAGATGGAAGAGGAGAGTCCCAATTTTCTGGGGAGTGAGAGCTGACTTGCACGAGGCTGGTGAACAAGGGGGAACTGAGCCGGCGTTCCACAATGCTATGCGGCGCCTAGATTTTTTTGTTTATGGCCACACCCACCACGCAACCCTTCTCTCACAGGGGAGGCCTAGAGCGTTTTCGCGCTAAATTTGACGGGGCTAGAAATTTTGGGGGTAGATCTACAGTTTGGACACTCAATAAAGCCATTATTTCGGGACGGACCCGAAAGGGTTAAAAGGGGGGTTTTGGGGGTTTGGCATTTGGAGTGCTATCTAAACTGTCAATCTGGCTCCTCTGCAAAGACAGGTTAAGTAGAGTCTGGTGAAAGGGTTTAAAAGAAAAAGAAAGTTTTTTTTTTTTTTCTTTTTGGTTTTTTTTTCCTTTTGGGTTTTTTTTTTCTTTTTGGGGGGAAATAGGTTAAAAAAAAAAAAAATAGGAAAGTTTTCCCCACTATGGGTAGCACCCCTTAAAATTTTTAGTTGTTTTCTGTGGAAAAAAAAAAGCTTACCTGTTGTACTGTGGATAGTGGGCCAGTAGTTTTCCCCCATACCAGCCACATGGGGAGGTAATGCCTGGGCCGGGGGGAGGCCAGCAGACTGCCCTGTAACGCCCCCGCCAACAGTATTCTGCCCCCACCAAAACCGAACCCACTGATTTTTAACTCCCTACCACTTAGAAATTAAAGTTCAAAAAAAAAAGCAAGTACCCATAATAAAACTCAAACTGTTTATTTACTATATCAATAAGGTTTTATATAGTACAGTAAAAAAAAAATTTACAAACTGGGTAAATTCATGGTTAAAAAAAACTTTTAAAAACTAGAGCACACTATTAGAAAAACAATACGTACCTAGTTTTTTTTCCACCTTATGCAGTTGAAAAAATATACTGTACTTGACTATAGTGATCCGTTTCATTTTTTATGCACTATCTGATGAAGGGAAGAAGTATGCTAATGTTAGCGGTCAACCAAGTTTAAGCCAACATGATCTCTTCTTTACACAATTGTTTTGATTTTTAAACACCATCACATCTTGAAGACTTCACTATGTTGTCTACAGGGTATACAAGTTTTCTTACACACCAATCAGAACGTAATAAAAAAAGCAAGCCACAATTTCTACATTGTCACCAAGACTGTCTGGAACAAATCACAAAATGAAGCTTAACCATTCCGTGTTTTATTTGCAATCAATTCGATTTTGTTTGTCTGAAACAGTTGAAGAAGGAAACACCCTAAAATTTAACAAACCAGCAACATTCTTCACCACTGTATTTCCCCACAAGACACAATAATGTCAACAGTTAAAGAACAATTTTTTAAAGTTCAGATATAATTCTTGGAGCAGTTAAAGACCAAATTTAAAAAATAAAATAAAAAAAAAAGCAATATGGTCTTTAATCTGTATTAAAGATTTATCATTTTGGAATTTTTTTTCTTTCAATTATTTTTTTCACAAAAAAGGGGGGTTTCCGGGTGCCCGTAAAGGCCCTTTACCAAACTTGGAAACCATGTATCCCTTCCTTGGATGAACCCGAATGGTCTCCCCTTTTCCCAGGTCTCATCACTCACAAATTTAATTCCCCCATGAATGTAACAAATCAACCTCAGTTTGGGGAGTAGTATTTAAAAAAAACACCCAACCAAAACACACACACACAAACACACAACACACCAAAACACACACACACACACACACAACACACACACAAACAAACACAAACCCCCACACTATCACTTCCTCTAACCAATGTATTTAAAAAAGAAGGAAAAAAAAAAAAGGTTTAACAAAATACAGTACAGCTTTTCCCCACTTAACGGCAAGTTCTATTCCTAAGGGCCAATCAGAAAAAGAAATTTAATGCTAAGTCGGAGCTACTATAATGGGAGTGGTTTGGTCAATCATCTTTGATATTTTTTTTAATGTCCCCCTCTGCACCATTTTAACATTTCTGGTATATTTTAAATGTTTAACGAATGTACTGTATATTGTAATATGTAAAAAAATAAAGGAAATAGCTCTAATATACATTTTTTTAGGTATGCATACTGGTTCAGAAGCCCATCGAAGCCGAGTTGTCAGTAAATAGTATGCTTAAGTGAAGGGGCGTATCATTCAGTACAGAGATGGTAATCAAACTTTTAGGGGAAGTATTTGTATGGTACGTATGAGCCTTATGCAGCAGAAAAGAATAAGTGCCCCTTTTAACAAAATTCCTTCATCGTAAGTTAGGCTCAAGCCCAAAATAAATATGGAATTGAGTTTAAAAGCTCCAATCTCTCCTATCTTGCATTTTTCTCCATATTTTGAATTTTGACATTCTTTTTCTGCCTCACAATGCCTCATATATATTATCAAATAACGAAGACGATTTAATTTTATCAAGAAATATCATCTTCACTTAAAAAATTTAGATACCCCCCAAAAGGGGAAAACCTGTAAGGGGCTGCAAAAGCACCAATTCCCAATTTCATAAATGCACATTTAACAATTTCCTGCTATAAAATTTAAAAAATTTTAAAGAGGTCTTTGTGGGGATTTTTTGGATTTTGGAAAAGGCTATGACAGGGGGGATAGGGGGGAATGTGGCCCGATGTTGCATTTATGGTGTGGGGGAGGTTTCTGAAAGCAGTGAAGATTTTTAAAAGAGGTAGTGAGGGTCAAGTTAGGTATGAGGAAAGAGGGAAATTTTTCCCAGTAAAAAGGCCTTTGACAAAGGGTTTGGGGGATGTCCCTGGTTTTTAAATATTTAAGATGGGGGTTGTAAAAGAAGTAAATGCGGGGTCTGGCAAGAGGCGGGGAGTTAAAAAAAAAGAATCACAACAAAGTGGGAGTTGTCACAGTGCTCTTTGCTGATGACAGGTCTTGGAATTCTGAAGAAAGTTGCAGGTTTGGTGGATGAATTTATGGGGTGTGCAAAAGAAAAAAATTTAAAAGGTGAATACAGGAAAGAGTAAGGTTAGAGGATAACAAAAAGATTAGGTATGAAAGATTGAATATCAGTTGGAGGGGAGAGTAGGGAGGAGGTGAACGTATTCAGATTTTTGGGAGGGACTGTCAGCGGATGGGTCTAGAAGAGAGGTAATCATAAATTGAGGGGGAAAAAAAGAGTGAGTGGTGCATTTAGGAGTCTGTGGAGAAAAAGAACTTTGTCCTTGGGGGCAAAGAGGGGAATGTATGAGATATAGTTTTACCAACCCCCTTATATGGGGGGTGAAGCGTGGGTGATGAATGTTCAGCGAGGGGAAGGCAGGCGTGGGGATGTGTTCTGAGGGGGAATGTGTGGTGTGAATATAATGCAGGAAGGGATTTGGAAATTAGGAGGAGGTGCGGGGTTACCAAAAAATGTTGTCCAAGGCTAAGGGAAGGTTGTTGAGGGGTTCGGACATTGGAGAGAATGGAAACGAAACAAAAGACTTCAAGAGTGTACAGCTGTAGTGGAAGGAAGGGGGGGGTAGGGGTCGGCCCAGGAAGGGGTTTGGGGGGAGGGGGGAAAAAGGGGGTTTTTGTCGAGGGGCTTGGACTTCCCCAGGCATCGTGAGCGTGTTTGATAGGAGTGAAAGGGGACAAATGGTTTTTAAAAATTGACGTGCTGTTGGAGTGTGAGCAAAATAACATTTATGAAGGATTTAGGGAAACCGAGGCCGGACTTTTTCCTGGGGGATGGGGGTCATGCCTGCATCTGAAGGAGGGGGGTTAAAGTTGCAGTTTAAAAACTGTGGGGTTTAAAACCCCTTTGCAAAACAGTGATGGAGGAAAGATGGTGGAAAGTTTTTTTTTTTCGGGCCCCCCCTGCCTTGGGGAATCGGCCCGTGTGATAAAAAAAAAAAAATATAAATTAAAAGTGCCTCCTCTGAATGGTTCATTTTTAAAATTCATTTACAGTGGAACCTCACTTGCAAGCACATCCACATGGGGTTTTTTTCCCAAAATGACAATCGGGGACGATTTTTTGCTTCCATACGCGAGCAAAATTTCCGTAAGCGAGAGACCCCTTGCGCTGGTGAGGGATTTTTGCTCCATTAGGGAATGGTTTTTTGTTTTTTGGGACTATTTTAATGAAATTTAGGCAATTTTTGAGGAAAAAATGCTTCTTATTTACCCCAAAATTGAAAGAAACAGGCATAAAAAAATAGATTTCATTTCTCACCCAATTAGCCCCCCCTTAGGGGTATTTTCTTAGGGTTTTTTTATGATTGTACCCTCGTTTTTTTGTCCCTTTTGATAGAATGGAAGTATCACCACCACCGACTTACGACCTGCTCGATTATGACCACTCAACTTTAGGGACCGTTTTTTTATCCAAAAATTTTCTGGGAAATAAACAACTATTTGTGTTGTACACAGTGTTTACCCTAAATCTTACTTATAAAATAATATTTAACAAAAAAAAAAGTAAAGAAAAAAGAAATACCAAAATAAAACAAAAAATAAAGTCATTCAAAAAGTTTTGTTGATTTCAGTATAAAATTTGACTTACGCCATTTCGACTTACGACGGTTTCTCGAACCAACTCGGTCGTAAGTCGGATGGTAGGTGTTTTCATAAATAATATGATTTTGTTTGCTTTCAAAAGAAAAGTACAAATTTGAAATTGAGTCAACGTGGGAAAATGAGATTGTTTTGGCATGCCAAGAGTAAACAAATGACGTCCTTCCCATTCCAATAGCAGTCGTGAAGGGTTTTGACATTTATACAATTATTGCAAAAAGGCAGTAGTCTGCATCAAGTAAATCTTTATTTTTTGTTGAAAAAAAATTACAAATTATTTATATTTGAATAATATTTGTAATAAATTTTATTTGACCCCTCGCAAAAACTGATAATTGTGAGGTGGTGAAAGTGTTTTTGGGTTCAAAAAATCAATGCACGATTGCAAAAAAAACCATACCCCCGGCTGGATTAACCCGGGTCAAGAGTCTCCCAAAACCAGCCCGGCACGGCACGCTAGCTGGAATTCGTCTTAAAAACTTGCATTTGTGGTCACATGGTGCCTGTGCTAACCCTTTTGGTGTAAAATATACCAGTTGGATGAATCTTATTGTGGCTAGCTGGTCTTTGGGTAACGCGACGGGGGATTTTTGGGCATGACCCCGGTTTCAAACCCGGCCGGGGGTAGGTTTTTCGTTAATGATATGAAAGATTTTCTTTTTGGGGTTTTTCTTTCTTTTTTGGGCACCCCCCCTCGGGGGGGATGGCCACTTGTTGAAGAAAAAAAAAAAAAAAAAAAAAAAAAAAAAAAAAAAAAAAATAAAATAATAAAATAATAATATTAGGTATGGGGTTTGGTGACACAAACCCCTCGGGAGGGATACCGTCCGCCCAAGTGATGTAAAAAGAAAGCCTGTGATTGTTTTACATGTGTAGGATTGTGAGTCTTTTGTCTGTCTCAAAAATATGCAAGATTACGGGATGTTTTTTTTTTCTACTTACCTTTGGTCACGCACACATACAACACATTTTTTTATACACACCATCTGGTTTTTTTTTGTTTTTCTTAATTTTCTTGGTTTTTTTACTTTTCCTTTTAATCCAGGGAAGTGGAATAAAAATTTTTCCCTCCGAACCATGCGTGTTGAAAAAAGTCAACAAAAAATGCCGGAACAAGGGCTAGAAAACCCCTTTTTCCTGCAAAGATTAGTAAAAAGAAAAGAAGAAAAAATTGCAAAGGGGGGAAGTCTGAATTGCGGGGAGTTGTGAATGAAAAAGAAAGAGATGATTGTGGATGTTTTTAATGAGAAGAAGCTGGATGTCCTGGCTTTAAGTGAAACAAAAAAAGGGGGGGAGATTTTTTCAGTGGAGAGGAATAAATGGGATTAGGTGGGGGGTTTCAAATAAGTTAGAGCTAAAAAGGAGTATAATAATGTTGAAGGATAAGTATGGCGGGAAAAAGGGGACTATAAACGTATTAATTCAGGATTATGTGAGTAAAATAAAGATGGATGTGAAAAGGGGTTTTTATAAAAGTGGGGTATGCCCCGGAGAAGAGAGAAGTGTAAGGAGAGGAGAATTTTTTGGGAAATTTGGTAAAATGCGGGGGGATTTTTTTAAATCAAGTGTGGATAATGGGGGTTTGGGGGATTTCAATGAAAGTGGGTAAAAAAATGTTTGGAGGGGGTAGTAGGGAAAAAATTTGGGGGGCCCCGGGAAATGTAAAGGGGACTTGGTAGAAAGAATTTGGGAATAAGAAAACATATTTTATGAAAAAAGGAAAAAAATATAAAAAAGGTATGAGAGCACGTAAGAAAATAGTTTATTTGATTTTATTGGGGATAAAAAGGGTTTATGGGTAGGGTCCAGGGGTACAGTTTAAAGGGGCAACTGATATTTCGGATCTTTTTATTTTAGCTAATTTTTGAGAAAGAGGGAAATGGAAAAAGGAAAGGGGAACAACAAGTAAGAGGGAGGTGAAAAATGTATAAACTAAGGGAGGGGGAAGTTCGGGTGAGATATAAGGACTTTGGCAGAAAAAGGTGGGCTGTGCAAAGATGATAGGGGGGGGGTTTTGAAGAGGGTTAAAAATTTTTAAAAATGCAGTATTAGAATGTGGGGCAGAAGTTTGTGGTTATAAGGGGGGGGGGCGGGAGGAAAGAGGAGTGATTTGGGGGAATGATAAAGAAAAGGGGTGTGATAAAGAGAAAAAGGATTTATGAGGGGTTTTTTACAAGCAGAATGTTATAAAAGGCGGTATAGGAGAGTAAAAAAAGGAAAGAAGTGGGAGAGAGTGAAAAGGAGAGCAGATGATAGAGGGGGAAAGGGGCATGCCCAAAAAATTTTAATGAAAAAAAAAAATTTTTTGGGGGGGTTTAAAACAAGTTAAGAAACCCCTGGGGAAAAGTACGGATTTGTCATTTAAAAACAAGTAGGGGAGTTAGTGATAGGGAGAGGGAGGTATTAGGAGAGGGCGAAATATTTTGAGGAACTTTTAAATGTTAAGGGAAAACAGGGGCATATTTCATGCACTGGTCAGGGAGGAAAAACCATCTTTTAGGAGTGAAGAAGAGCAGATGAAAGTGTGGGGGAGGACTGAGGCATTACGTAAAATGAAAAGGGGTAAAGCACTGGAACTGATGGGAATCTGACAGAAAAAGTTAAAAACAGGGGGGAATAGTGTTGGGGTGGGTTGGGATTTTGTTTAAAAAATTAAAGAAAGAGGGGAAGGGACCTAGGGGTTTGGGGGAGCATGTATAGTCCCTTTTAAAGGGAAAGGGGGAAAAAGAGATTGTAAAAATTAAAGGAATATTTCTGATATACCCGGGAAAATGTACGGTAGGGTTTTTAATTGAAAAGAAATTTGAGGCAAGACAGAAAGGGGATTTTGGGTGGCAAGGAGGTTTTTAGAGTGGGTAGGGATGTGTAGATCAATGTTTACTGAAGCTATTGTGAACATATTAGATAAAAGGGAAGTTTTTAAGCATTTAGGGATTTAAAAAAGGCATATGATAGAGGGGGATAGGGGAAAATGTGCAGAGTTGCAAGTAAATGGAATAGGGGTAATTACAAAAACTGAAAGATTTTTTATGAGGATAGGGGCCCTCAGGTTTAGGGTGTAAAAGAGGGGAAACTTCCCGGTAAAAGTAGGTCTTAACAGGGATGGTAAGTCACCAGATTTTTAAATTATTTTAAAAAGGGGGTTTGAAAAGGGAAAAAAAATGCTAGGGGTTCAGGAGGGGTGGGATTAAATTTTGGGGAACCCCAAATTAAAAATGGGAATTGCACAGTTACTTTTTTGCTGATGATACTGTGCTTAGGAGATTCAAAAAAAAAATTGAAAAAGGTTAGTGGGGTTTGGGGGAAAAGTGTGAAAGAAAAAAAGTTGAAAGTGAACATGAAAAGAGTAAGGGGGAGGGTGTCAAAAGATTTAGATAAAGAAAATTGGATATCAAATTGGGGAGGAGGAGTATGGAAGAATAATTTTTCAGATACTTTGGGAGTTTAACTGTCGGCGATGGTTTTTTGAGGATGAGGTTAATCAAGAATTTATGGGAAAAAAGGTGAGGGGTGCGTTGAGGTATTTGGAGTCAAAAAACGTTATTAAATGGAGGCAAAGAAGGAATGATGAAAGTAAGTAGCCCAAACACTCAATGGGGTGAACTTGGGGGGGAAAGCGAAAGGGGGAGACGGTTGGAGGCAGGGAGATGCCCTTTTTAAAGGGCAAGTTGGTGTAAAATTATCAGAAAATTCAATGTGGAAATTAAAAAAGGTGTGGATTAATAAAAGTATTAGTCAGAGGGCAGAAGGGGGGGTTGCTAGGGGGGTTTTGGTCATTTAGAGAGAATGGATCAAAGTAGAATGACAGGGAAACATATAAATCTATGGGGGAAGGAAGGCGGGGTGGGGGGGTCGCTCAAAAGGGGGGAAAGGAGGTTTTGTGGGCGGGCTTGGACTTCCGGCAAGCAGCTGAGGTGTTAGATAGGAGTGAATGGAGAGAAGGGGTACTTGGGGACCTGACGATCTGTTGGAGTGTGAGCGGGGAAAATATTTAGTGAAGGGATTCGGGGAACCGGTTTTTTTCATATATGGGGATTGAGTCCTGGAAATGGAAGTACAATGCCTGCATTTTAAAGGAGGGGTTTTGGAAAATTGGCATTTTTTGGAGGGATATGTTGGTATCTTTATATTTTATGTTTCAAACGTTGTATTCAAAACCCCTTGCAAAAAAGTGAAATGTGGAGTTGGTGAAAGTGTTGAATGATGAAAGTATTTTTCTTTTTGGGGTTTTTTTCTTTTTTTTGGGTCACCCTCCCCTCGGGGGGGAGACGGCCGACTTGTTAAAGAAAAAAAAAAAAAAAAAAAAAATTGTATAATAAAATAATATAATAATGTACATATAATAATATAAAAATAATAATTTTAATACAAAAATAAAATGACTACATAATAAAAATAATTGTAACAATAGACGGCTTAAAAAGGCCTCACTAGAGGGGCATGTTTAACAAACAAAGAGGGACATTTGGGGCTCCTCCACCTGTTACATAATGACTTTTTATTCATTCTGAGTACATATCAGGGTTTTTGTTTTTTATATTGTTTTTTTAGTCATATTAGATGAACTTGATAGATGAAAAAGCCGCAGAGTTGATGAAGCAAAATATTCAAGGAGTATTTGCCCTGTCTCCAGCAAACTTTCGGCTCCGCCCCACAAAAGAGTGAATTTTATTCATTCAGAGTATATATCGGGTTTTCTATGTATTTTTTTGTTTGTTATGTCATTTTGATAAACGTAAAATACATAAAAAGCCATAGATTGATGACACAAAATAATTAAAGAAGTATTTTGTCTGTCTCCAGACAAACCCCCTGTCATGCTGCACCGCCCATACCACTACAAATGACATATTTTTATTATTTTAAATATAAATCGGTTTTCATGTTATTTATATTGTTTTTTTTGTCTATTAATGAATTGTGATAGATAAAAAACGAAAAGATTGATTTTACGAAATTATTGAAGTAAAAATTCCACTGGAACAGTTAAATTGCATTTCAATTATTTTTTAAATGAGGAAAATTGACTCTGCAAAGAGCAAAATCCAGTTGCGAGAAAGGGTCATGGAATGGATAAAACTTTAAGTAGGGGTTTCCACTGTATACTTATAACAAAAAGATAAACACTTCAGCATTAAACATACATACAACATCTGGAAACCAGTCTCTTCCTTTTTAAATTTAAATTTAAAAAAAGAAAGTGAAAGATGAGGAATCATGGGTGTGTCAGAGGATCATTTTTGACCATTTTCACACATTATGAAAAAGGGCCCGATATCTTTTAAAAAATAAATTATGTGTGTCTTAAACATGTCAGTTTTACACTACCTCCCCAAATTTAAGAGGTTATTCATACATACATACATGTAGTGCACCCAACAGAGTGTATGATGCCAACTATCAACAAGGTCCTTTGGCAGCCCGTAACTAATACAATGGCCAAATGAGTAATAATATTAATCTCAAAGAAAAAAGTTATTTAATATGTAACCTTCCTGGTTATTTTAAAAACCCCTTTTGCATAATTTTCCTTTTAAAAAATTGAACAAACAGTATAATTTCAAAAAAAAGAACAGTATCTTTTAATCGCCAAAGTTGAGAATCAGTATTTGCAAAAACTTATTTTTTGTTCTGAAAAAATTTTGGGTCATCCCTCCCTAGAATAAATTCTGCAGCCTTGAACCAGTTTTATATCAATCATGATAAATATAAATCAATTCACAAGGGGAATTTCCCGGGGACCGGGCCCCATAGACAAAAAGTTTAACCTTTTTGCAACATCGGGAGATCAAGGGGCCCCCCCTCCCCCTTTCCTTTTGACACTCTAGCGGGTTTTATCCAAAATGAACTGAAGGTTCAGCGGGGTTTTCCCAAAAATGAATAACCTGCTGAACCTTCATTCCCACCGGGCCTCTAAGAAGCTGAGATACATAACATTTGTGTTCGGGTTTTCAATGCCCCATTTTGGGAAAGCCCCCGTTGGTAAACTTATTTCAACAGTAATGAGCTTGAAAATTATTTTTTCTCCTATTATTTCCCCTGCTTTTCTTTTGTGCAGGCTCAAGCAGCATTAATGACCAAAGGGTCAAAAAAAAGACCTGGAAATTTTTGTAGAAAGACTATTCAAAGCCATAGTAGATCTACGGAAATTTTACTCCTCCAAGCTGGAGGACATGAATCCCAACGACGATTCAAAGGCATGTGAAGGAAAAAAAAAAAAATCCGTTGAATAGGTTTAAACAGGGATTCCGTAACACTCAAGCTTGGCTATTCACATACACAATCACTTTTCAATCTTTACTAACATGTTATTTTTTAGGAGAGACTGGTAAATCCTAGTGATACCAGGTGGTATACTACAACTTTCCACACATGGATACTCAGTGGATGAAGGGTTCGCCAGACCCCCTACCGGTAAAAAACCACCATTTTCCCTTTTCCCCTTTCAGTTAATGCCTAAAACACTAACCAACTGATTTTTCAACTACTGGACTATGTTATTGTAGTTGTACAAGTATTTGAAGGATCAAACCATAAAAAACTTGATAAGAGACATCAGTGCTTTTTATAATCAATCCGCAACAGTATTTTAATATTTACTGATATTTATTCAGAACCAATCTGCCTTGATATCTGTCAAGGAAAGGCCCCTGTACTCCCAAAAAAACTCAACTTATCTTGGACCGAGCCCTTGTAACAATGGGGGGGTGGAAATGATGAAGGGGTGGGAGGAGGAGAAGTGGGAGGAAAGGTAAGTGGTCAACTATTTTAAACTTTTTTGCAATAATGGGTTTTGCGTGAATCTTTTTTTTTATTCGTATTTGTCTGAAAAAGGGGGCATCTACAATGCCTAAAAAATGGACACATATATAGAAAGCCCCCCTTATATGGGGGGTTAGGCTTTAAGGCTCCCCCCGTTAAGCGAATCACCATTTTTTTCCCCTTAAAAAGCAATAAATGCTGATAACATTTTTTCATTATCAAAAAAAAGTTATCTAAACTAGGGATAAAAACAATAAAAAAACAAATGAATATTGTACACTCATTACTTACCTTAAAATATTTGTAGTCTTATGTAGGGTGAAAGGTGGTAGATTTATTTTAGGGAAAACAGAGTGATAGCCCCGCCCAGCACCCAAATTTTATTAGTTTAAATTTTT
>NW_026486008.1:0-23587 GCF_026875155.1 Cherax quadricarinatus | reverse complement strand
AATGAGTGTATTTTGAACAATGCCCTTACTTGGTTCACGGGCCCAAATTTAAGTTACCTGGAAAAGAAAATATTGAAAAATGCAAGAAACCTTTAAATTAGAGTAATAAAAGAATCCCGGCGGGGCGGCAGTCGTCGCTTTGCCCATACGACGTCAATTCTGCAAATTTGCGGCCTAATCTCGGAAGTACTGATGGCAAAAATTTTTTTGGCTAAAAACTAGTAAAAGTATTCCTAACATTTCATAAGAAAAAAATTTTTTTTTTTCGAATATTTGGGACATGAATGACAGTTCAGGAGGGGCTGAAACAGTCAAAGGGTTAAAGTAAGTGTCAATTTTCTTTTTTATTTTCTATTGTTATTGTGTTATTGTAATTTTCTTTTGCTTTAAAAATTTTTTCATGTGAAAAAGTTTTTTTTTTCTACTTTTGGGTGTCTTGCACGGATTAATTTGATTTCATTTTTATGGGAAAAAATTTATTCGTTTTCCCGAAAATTTTGGTTTGAGGCCCCTCAGGAACGGATTAATATCGCGAACCGGGGGCCCACTGTAAAAGGGAAGGAGACAAAAGAGATTGTAAAAATTATAGGGGAATAATTTTTATGGTCTAGGTAGAAGGTTGGTAGACAGAAACCCCCCAAGGGGTATCCGTAATTGTTTTACTGATGGTAGGAGAGTGTTTTTTTTTGTTCCTTAAACCCAAAGACTTCGGGGTCTCTTGTTACTTCTACTTCATTTGGGCACATAACATGCAGTACAGCTTATATCCCAAAACCCCTTGGGTTTTTCTATTTTCTTACAGTTCTTGTTCTTGTTTTTTATTCCTTTTCCCCAGGGGGAAGTGGAAAAAAATTCTTCCTCTCCCAGGAGCAACGGTAGTAACCCCCCTTTTCCTGTATATATTACTAAAAGTAAAAAGGGGAAACTTTCGCTTTTCCTTTTGGGCCCCCGCCTCGATGGGTTTCATCCGGGGTGTTGAAAGTAGAAGTTTGAAGGGGGTTCAAGAAAACCAGTTAGCCAGATAGTTTTTTGAAGGTGGAATAAGGGCCGCGATGTACTGAGTACTGACCCCTCATAATAAATTCATTCTCCTTTCTCTGGTCTGTTATAGGAAAATGGTGTAAAAATAAGGGAAAATTTTAAGAAATCACTTATATTTCATGAAAACCAAAAGAGACGATTTTCGTGATTTTTTTATTTTTACATAATCAGGTGTGCATGGTTTATCTCATATCTCGGAAAGTAAATTTTGGCCCATTTCTTGTGGTGTGCCATTATTACCCTCTCAGAGACTTGTTCTCAGGGTTGCCAAAAAATTAAAAAAAAAAAAAAATATTTTTTCTTATGAAAAATTAGAGTTTTTTTTCCCAATCATAATGACACCCCAAAATATGAAAATTTGAGGAAAACTTAGGAAATTATGCCCGCAAATTAGCGGTCTCGACGATGTTTAAGCATTGGCGATTTTGCCACTTTGGCCCCTAGTTTTGGCCAATTTCCTGTGTTTTTGGGCAAAAATCAAAATATTTCGCTAGAACTCTGTTTTTTCTACGAATGATACAAAACCACCTTTTACCGTTTTTCAACTATCAAAAAAGTGGTAAAATTTTTAGCAATTTTGCCAATTTCACACAAATTTCAAAAAGATCCCAATTTTCCCAAAAATAGGGTCCAGAATAAAAAAGAAAGACATTCCTGGGCTAAAAAAAATTTTTCCTTGTTCATTAGTCATGCCCCCAGGCCCCCTTACATTTCTTTTGCTTTCCATTTGATTTTTTTTCTCACAAAAAAAAAAAAAAAAAAAAGTTTTTACGTTATGCAGACTACGCATTAGTTTTAGAAAGGGTATAAAATATCGGAAATTGTGAAAGAATATTAGTCACCAGTTGAGTGGATTGGACGCTTAGCTGATTGTTACTTTGAACTTTGGTGAAAATCTACATTTTGATTGGGCTCAATTTCAAGGTACTTTTCATTGAAAAATCAGAAAAATCATCAAAAATTTCGTAATATGTTTCCCAAATTCTATCAATGAGCCAGGGAAAAAACTAGAATACAAAAATAAAACCATCGAAAAACAGTGCAAAGTCCTGTTTTAAACCAAAAACACATTTTTTTTTTTCCATTACGCACTGTGTGCTGCGGATTTTTTTTATAAGCGAAAAGACCACATGCCCCATTCTTTCTATGTAGGCCTCCAGTTTCTTCGTAAAATTTAGGTGTTAGAATTTATGCTACAGTACTCAAAAACCCGGTTCGTAACCCGTATAGTACGGCCAAAACCCCCGAAAAGGGTTTAAATTTATTATACTGAAAATGATTTTCACAGGGAACATAAAACAAAGTGAATTTGAAAATCTGTGTGCAGTTTGGAATTGTTTAAAAAATATTTTTGGTTTTGGTGTGTGGTGTGTGTGTGTGTGTGTGTGTGGGTGTTGTGTGTGTGTGTACTCACCTTTTTTGTGGTTGGGGGGTCGATTTTAGCTCCTGGCCCCCGCCTTCGCTGTTTGCTATTGGCCCTCTCTCTCCCTGCCCCATGAGCTTTATCATACTTCCCTTTAAAAACTAGTAGGTTCCCGCCTCCATACGCCCTTTTGGCTTTTCCCACGGCCTGATACTCTTTGACTGAAGAAATACTTCCTAACTTTTGTTCCCGAGCTTCAACTTCCAATTGAACCTCTTGTTCGTGTCCCTTTCGGAAAACTTTCCCGTCTTTTTCCCCCTTGCTATTCCGCGCAGTTTTTTTTGGTGTGTGTTTTGGGTGTGTGTGTTGTGTGTGTGTGGTGTGTGTGTGTGTGTGTGTGTGTGTTTTTGTGTGTGTGTGTGTGGTGTGGGCGGGGGCTGGGCGGGGTGGTTGGTGGGCGTGGTGCGTGCGTGCGTGCTTTTCACATATCGAATGTTTCGAAAATAAGCCCAATTTTTCGGACAAACTGTATCCCTTTATCGAACGCCCCCCTAATTTCGGACCCCCGGGTACGGGGACCTGTCTCCCGGCCCCGCTCTTCCGGTCCCCGCGCGGGGCCCCTGAGCGTTAGCTTGTTTATGCTTGAGTGAACATAACCAGCGCTCTTTCACAATTTTAAAATTTAAATTTCTTGTTTTTTAGGCTTGTGGGACTGTAAAAATAAGCTACCATGGGTACAAAAAAACTTGCTAGTGGTCCCCCTTGGAAAAAAAAAGGAGAAACCCTAGATGTGAAAAAGGGAAAATAATACAAAAGTATGGAGTGGTGTGGACTTGTTGAGCTTGCCAGGAGTTGGGAAAAAAAAGTAACCATCGGTTCTACCCTGGCAAAGAAAGAAAAAAAATAAGGAAAGCTGATGTTGCAAAAGGTGTTATTTGCTAACCAAAAAAAGACCAAAAAAGGGTTGAAGAGGTGAGAATTTGTTGCTGGGTGGATCAAGGATAAAGAGTTTGCAGGCGATAGTGTTTCAGAGACGATTATTTGGGAAAAGGCGGAAGTTGCATCCCGTTTTCTGGTAAGAAAACTCGGAACCAGTGTGACAGTAAATTTTAAAGGCCAGCGAGGCTGGTTTGCGTTTAAGAAGGGTTTTGTGGCTACACAATGTTGTAAAAATGGTGGGCAGCCCGTTTGACAAAGGGCAGTGAGAAGTTTGTACAGGGGTTTAAGGGGTACATAGCAGTGAAGAATTTAAACCTGAAAAGTGTTTTTTAAATTTTGACAAAACAGGGTTGCTTTGGGAAAAAATGCCAAAAAAGGGCCTTCATCACCAGGGGAAAAGGGACTGCCCGGACACAGCCAGAAAAAACAGGTTACTCTTTTATTTTGCAAATGTATGGTGATTTTAAAATGAAGCCTTTCTTGTGTATCATTAGAAAATCCCCGAGTGTTTAAAAAAAAAATGTTTTAAAAAAAGTTAGTCTTGTGGGAAAAACTAATCTAAGGCAGGGTCCAAGAAAATTTTAAAAAGTTATAAAAATTTTTTAAATAAAAAAAAAAGCGCTAAGCCACAAGGGCTATACGCGTGGGGCTAGAGTGTTTGGCCCCAGTGTGAAAAAATTCCCCAGGAAAAAAAATTGCCACTCAAGTGCCCCTGTTAAGGCTGCTCCTGCTCATCCTCCAAACTTATTGACCCCTTGTCTAAGGACTTCAGTTTTTAAAAGTAATTCTTGCCCCCTAACACCACTCCTCTCCTCCGCCCATGGCCCGCAGGATTTCTAACTTCAAAAAACTTTCACAAAAGCGTGTTTGAAAGTGCTTTTGAAGTGACCACAGAACTAAGTTGACCCTAAGAGAGTTTGGAGGAATCACTTCAACATCACAAATCCATAAGCCCTTATAGGTAAGGTTGGGAGGGGGTGATTCCCGGCTTTGAAAATTGCTTGGAGACAATTGTTGCCCGTTGGGTCCAAAAAAGGGGTTTTAAGGGGGGTTTTAGGTGCCCCCACCCGCTCACCCTCTGCCTGTTTTGGATCTTTGTGGCATTGGGGAACACCCTGGGGGGTTTGGGGGTGAGTGGTGAGGATGTGGAAGGTTGGGGAGGACAAAAGGGAAAAGCTAACCACTGAAGAGCTGCAAGAGCTTACTGGGCAGTATCAGACCACTGAGGAACTGCTTTAGAGGAGGAGGAGGGGAAGAGGGAGTGGATGAGGGGCCCTTTTTTCAAGATTAAAGGGGAAATTTTTGCCCCAAAGGGGAAAGTGTCCAATGTTTGTGCGAAAGTACCCCCCTTAGCAACTGAACAAGCCATCTTTGCAACAAGTTCAGTGACAGAACATGTCCCCTTTTGGGGGGAAAAGTTAAAGAGGGCCAGAACAGAGGACTGTGGCAGTTATTTTTTGGCCCCGGGGGCCCGGACTCCAAGTGGTCCCAGTGGCATTAAAAAACAGAGAAGGGAAGTAACCCCCGAGGGGCTTTACCTGAAGTCCTCTGGGGGGGATTCTCCTTCCAAAACTAACCCCAAAATCCCCCTCTCCCTCCTATCTTCCCGTGCCATCACCAATTTCTAATTTTTTTTTTTTTCAAAAAAGTCGGCCCTCTCCCGAGGCAGGGTGACCCAAAAAAGAAAGAAAATCCCCCAAAAAAAAATACTTTCACATCATTTAACATTTTACCCCCCCATTATTTTGGGTTTTTTCGAGGTGCTAGAAACAACAGTCTAGAAGCCTACCTATAAAGATACAAAACAAAATTCCCTCCAAACTGCCAAAATTTTTTCAATAAAGGTAAGTAAAATGTTATTTTTTATGTATTATCTAATTAAAAAATATAGTATTTGTTTTATGTAAAACTGTAAATTTTCTCTATAAATGTTTTTTTTTTTGGAATATTTTTGGGTTTTGGAAAGGATTAATTTTTATTTTATTATTTCTTATGGGAAATATTGCTTCGAAATTTCAGACTTTCGAATTTAGAAAAATAGCTCCGGAATGGATTAAGTTCGATTTTTGAGGCTCCCTGTATATACATTAAACTCCAAAACAGGTTTTTAGGTTAGGCATTTTTTAAACGTTGGAGTGTCCGCAGAGCCACTCACTGCCGACTGCCGTTATGCGCCAAGTGTCATCTCAGTAAATATTTTTTCTGTTTGTTTTTGGACAATTTATTGAAACTTCTCAAGTTCATTAAAATTATGCTTCTGAAATCACCTAAAAAACAAAAACGGACAAAAAATAAAAAATTTTTTTGACACGCCTGTCCTAAGCTAAGCTAATGTACACTTAATGCACACTGTTCAGGTGTTTGGGATTATTGGAACTGTTTGTTGTTGTGGAGGCAAGTCACGGGGGTCGATTGGTTTGGCGCAGAATTTATAGATAAATTCTATTCCAAAAAAATTTTGTTTTCCCAAATTTTTTTTTCCCTTTCCCCCGAAAAATTACACTGCAAAATTTATTTTTTCCAGACTAAGGATAAACTTATAGGAGCCCTAATCTTAAAATTAGCAAAAAAAATGAAAGCTCATCGATGGACTTGCATAAACTATAAGGTGGAAAGTACAATAAATGCCTTTTGAAAAGCTGGGCAGGGATGGTTAAATACAGTGAGTCAGCCTGAAACTTTTCAACTGTACCATTTTTGGAAAAAACGTTCAAGAGAAATGATAGTGGTTGTTTTCCCTTTGGGTATCCCACCACTGGAAAAACAACTAATAAGTATAAATGTTTTTTTCCTAAAAAAAACATTCCCCAGCAAATGTTATTTCAAAAAAACTGTAATTTTGATTCACCTACCCTTCAACATTTGATGCGAAACTAAAAGTCTTTGATAAACTGTCGGGGTGTCTGTAGCTAATCCGGGAAAGGGCCCATATAAAGCTGAGGCCCAGCTCAAACACTCGCTGTACGAAAAATGCATCAAAAAATTTAAAAGAAATTATTATAGAATGAGAATCAGCAATCAGGAATGCGGGGGGAGTAAACTGTATCTAGATTACTGATCATTGCAGAATTTGTGTTAAACACTAATTATAGAAGAGCATCTTAGTACGGTTAAAATTTTTATTCCCCTAAACGCCCAAACTAGATCTATTTTGCACTTTTGCTCCAAACATAGATCTTTGTTTTTTTTTTCCTGCCTCCAAATTTGGCAAGATTGGGCTGGACCCTGGCAAGTAAAGAAAGGGTTTTAAAAACCACAGTGTGCGCGTAATTAAAAAAATCTTGAACCATTTTGACCTTGGGGGCCCCAAAAAATTGACCCCTTTAAAAGGTAATATCGTGGAAACAAAAGGTTCACTGATGCCATGTCATTTTAACACCCCCCTTGTAAGAGAAAAAGTTATGGAGGGGCCCACAAGTGTTGAGGAAATAAAAAAAAACCTCAATAAAACCCCATGTTAACATTGTGAAACACCTTTCATTTTTTTATCCACGGTGTTATCGTCTGTATCTCTGTCTGTTTTTCTCTCTCACTGTTAACACATAAGTACAGTTTTTATACTGTGAAAGGGTTTTTACAATAGGGCCTCTCGTCACTTCGTGTGGTTCACCAATGACCGCACTTCACGGGCTCTCTGACCATATCATGCCTAAATAATGTTATTAAGCTGTTTCCTCATTTGTTTTTTTAAAAACAGTGCATACTGTTAAATTTTTAAAAAAATATACAAAATTTTAAAATGGTGCAAAGGTGATCTAAAAAAATATAAAAAAGGTTGACACAAACTCACTACCATTAAAAAGTAGTCCTCACTCAACAATGAATTCATTTAAGACGGTCTGGGGAAACAGAACTCGTTAGTTTAGTGGGGAAAAGGGCTGTATGTTTTTTTGGGAAACGGTGGTATTTTGTTCAATAAATTATAAAAGGGGGGGAAGGTCCCCTCAAAAGTGGGACAAAAGGGAAAAATCAGAAAAAACGTGTTTTCATCACCCTCTTTTGGTGTTCCAATTTTTTCGTTTCAATCGAGTCATTGTTCTTTTTGTTAGGCTTTTACCGCTTTTCCCCCACTTTCGCACATAGCTCCATAAGGGAAGGGGAATAGTGCCACAATTAATAAAGGTATTGTGTGTAAAAACCATACCATGGGCTGGGGGTTGAAAATATGGCGGTGGTCGTAAAAATCCGGGCAGATGTAAGCCACTGGGCGCTGGGACAAGAAAATCATCCCAAATAGGCAATCATACACCAAGAGAGGTTAGCACAGACCCCCCTGTGACGACAAATGCAAGTTTTTACGATGAATCTCCCGAGCGTGGCCCTGATAACTCTGCTTGCCCCCCCAAAAGATCTTACTGAAAACCCGCTGGCCAAGTGGGGTTTTGTGCGGCCTGGAATTTTTCAAATTTACTCCCCCTGGTTTATCCCACCGGGGGTATGGTTTGTTTGCAATCGTGCCCTTACGATTTCAAGTCAACGTTTTATGGTATTGTATTTTTTATTTATCTGTTTTCTTTATGGCTTTTGAATTGAGCCTTAATTATGATAGGCAAACATTTTTTCATGTGTTTTGTGCATTCTTAAAGAAAAAAAAAAAAAAATTTTTTCCAAAAAAAAGGGCTGTCCTGTATAAAAATTATAGGGGAAAAAGCCGATGATTACCAGATAGTGATGACGAGTTATTAAAATAGAATTAAGGGGAGATGGAGAGCAAGATCACAGAGAACAAGGAGGCTTTGAAAGGGTAAGGGATGTGTAGACCAGTGTATCAAAGAAGCCCTGAGTGAAAATATTTTTGATAAGGGGGGGAAGTTTCATTGCTTTCACGAATTCAGAAAAAGCATAGAAAGACTGAAGCAAAGTAGAGATACTGCAAGTGATGGAAAAGGGGTAGGTTAAAGAAATCATTAAAGAGTTTTTACAATACAGTGAGCCAAGTTAGGAAGTGTGAGGATTGGGAGATTTTTTCACAGTAAAAATAGACCTTAGACAGGATGGTGAAAATTTCCATAGTTTCAAATTTTTTTAGGTGGGGTTTTAAGAGAAGTGAAGCCCGGGGGTTGGATGAGGGGTGGGATTAAAAGATAAAGAATCTAAAACCCAAAAAGGGGTTTTAAATTGTTTTTTTCTTGTGACACTGCTTTTGGGAGATTTTGACAAGAGGTTGCAATGGTTGGGGGATGAATTTGGGAGGGGATTTTTTTTTTTTTTAACAAGCGGCCCTCTCCCCCGAGGCAGGGTGACCAAAAAAAAAGAAAACCCCCAAAAAAAAATACTTCACATCATTCAAACACTTTCATCACCACCATAATCACTGTTTTTGCCGAGGTGCTAGAACAAACAGTTTAGAAGCTTTTTATTTTAAAGAACACAACAAACCCCCCCCCTGCTAATATCCCAACCCCTAGAAAAAGGCAGGCATTTTACTTCCCCTTTCCCGGACTCAGTCCGGCTAATAAAAATAACTGGTTTTCCTAAATCCCTTTACTAAATTTTTCCCTGCCAAACCCAACAGTCGTAGGTCCAAATCCCCTTTGTCTCCATTTCCTCCAATCAAAACTGCTCGCACGCCGCGGGAAAGCCCAAAGTCCTCGCCCACAAAACCTCCCTTACCCCCTTCCCTTCCACCTTTCGGGACGACCCTACCCCACCTTCCTTCCTCTACAGATTTATACACTCTCCAGTCATTCTACTTTGATCCATTCTCTCTAAATGACCAAACCACCTCAACAACCCCACTTCAGCCCTCTGACTAATACTTTTTTTAACTCCACACCTTCTCCTAATTTCCACACTCCGAATTTTCTGCATAATATTTACACCACACATTGCCCTTAGACAGGACATCTCCACTGCCTCCAACTGCCTCCTTGCTGCTGCATTCACAACCCAAGCTTCACACCCATATAAGAGTGTTGGTATACTATACTTTCATACATTCCCTTCTTTGCCTCCATAGAAAACGTTTTTTTTGTCTCCACATACCCCTCAACGCACCACTCGCCTATTTTCCCTCATCAATTCTATGATTAACCTCATCCTTCATAAATCCATTCCCCCGACACATCAACTCCCAAGTATGTGAAAACATTCACTTCCTATACTCCTCCTCCCCAATTTGATATCCAAATTTTCTTTATCTAAATCATTTGATACCCTCATCATCTGACTCTTTTCTATGTTCACTTTCAACTTTCTACCTTTACACACACTCCCAACTCATCCACTAACCTTTGCAATTTTTCTTTAGAATCTCCCATAAGCACAGTATCATCAGCAAAAAACAACTGTGTCAATTCCATTTTGTATTTAATTCCCCATAATTTAGTCCCACCCCTCTCCGAACACCCTAGCAATTACTTCTTTTACAACCCCATCTATAAATATATTAAACAACTATGGTGACATTACACATCCCTGTCTAAGACCTACTTTTACTGGGAAGTAGACTCCCTCTCTTCTACACACCCTAACTTGAGCTTCACAATCCTCATAAAAAATCTTTTCAGCATTTAGTAACTTAACACCTATTCCACATACTTGCAACATCTGCCACATTGCTCCCCTATCCACTCTATCATATGCCTTTTCTAAATCCATAAATTTCAATAAAAACTTCCCTACCTTTATCTAAATGCTGCTCACATATATGCTTCAATTGTAAAAAACTTGATTTACACATCCCCTACCCACTCTGAAACCTCCTTGCTCATCCGCAATCCTACATTCTGTTTACCCTAATTCTTTCAATTATAACCCACAGTACATTTCCTGGTTACTCAGAAAAACTTTTCTCTATAATTTACAACTTTTTGCCCCCCTTCCCCTTTTATAAAAGGGACTTACATGCTCTCTGCCAACCCCCAGGTACCTTCCCTTTTTTATACATTTTTTAAAACAAAACACCAACCACTAAAAACACTATATCCCCCCCCCGTTTTTAACTTTTCGTCATGATCCCAATCGTCCCCCCTGTTTTTCCCCCCTTTCTTTCTACGAATCCCTCAGCACCCCCCCCGCACTCACTCCTGTTCCTTTCACCCCTAAAAGATGGTATCCTCCTTGGCCAGTGCATGAAATTCCCCGTTTCCCCTTTCTTCGTCGACATTTAAAATTTCCCTCAAAAATTTCCCCATCTCCCCCAAAACCCCATTTCCCCATCTTCAAACCCCCCCTACTTGTTTTTAACTGACAAATCCATTTTTTTCCTAGGCTTTCTTAATTGTTTAACTCACTCCAAAATTTTTTCTTTTTTCATTAAAATTTCTTGGGGCCTTCCCACTCTATCATTGTTTCCTTTTTCCTCTCCCAAACCCTCTTTCCCCTTTCTTTTACTCCCCCTATACAGTGGACCCCCGCTTAACGATCCCCTCCAAATGCCCCAATTATGAAAGGGTATTTAGTAAGGCATTTGTATGTATGTTTGGGGGTCTGAAATGGACTAATTACTTCACAATATTCCTTAGGGGAAAAAGATTCGGCCCTAGGGCCCCTTTTTTAACATAAGGGATAAAAAAAGTTTTTTTAAAACCGGGGGGTCCTTTTACTCTACTCTTTTATAACACTTCTGATTTAAAAAAACCTCTCAAAGCTAATTTTTTTTATCACACCCTTTACTTCATTCCCCAATTACTCCTCTTTCCCCCTGACCCACCCCCCCATAACCCAAATTTCTCCCCCACATTTTAATACGCTTTTTTTAAAACTATTCCAACCCTCTTAAAGGGTGATGAGGTTAACAAACAAGTTAGGAAAAAATGATTAGGAGAGAAAAGGGAAAAAGGAAAATTTATTATTTTAAAACATACTGGCCGATTCCCCCCAAAGGCGGGGTGCCCCCGAAAAAAAAAAAATTTCACCATCTTTTCACCCCATCACTGTCTTGCCAGAAGGGTCTTTACACTACAGTTTTTAAACTGAAAAATTAACACCCCCCCTTCAGAGTGAGGCATGTACTTCCCATTCCGGGTCAGTGGCCTCCCCGGTTTCCCTGAATCTCTTCATAAATGTTACTTTGCTCACACCCAACAGCCGTCAAGTTTTAAAAATCTTTGTCCCCATTCATCCCTATAAAACACGCTCAGCATCCCTGCTGGAAGCCCAAACCCCCCTCGACACAAAACCTCCTTTACCCCCTCCCCCCACCTTTCTAGGGGGACCCCTCCCCCGCCTTCCTTCACTACAGCCCTATACACTCTTGAAGTTTCTGTTTCGCTCCATTCTCTCTACATGCCCAAACCCAGTGAATGTGTTCGATTTTTGGGAGTGGCTTGGTGGAGGGGTTTTGAAAGATAGGCAAATCACTAATAAAAGGAAAAAAGGTGGGTGATGCATGAGGTATCTGTGGAGACAAAAATTTTTAAAATGGGGAAGAAAGGAAAATGTATGAGAGCACAGTGGTCCCAACATCTTATATGGGTGTAAAAAAGGGTTGTGAATGTTGTGCAAGGAGGAAGCTGGAGGCAGAGAGAGACGTGTCTGAGGGCAATGTTTTGTGTGAATATTATGCAGAAAATGCAACTTTAGATTCAGTAAAAATTTTGATTCAAAAAAAAGTCTGAGGATAAAAATTGACAAACTCCCATGAGCAAAAAATTTCATTTTCTATACGAACATATATTAGTTTAAAATGGACAATTTTATCAAAACTGTATGGTTTTGGGTTTCCCAAGATATTGTTTAATATGTTGCAGACATTTGGGAGGTGATTAAATTGACTTTGGAAAAATTTTTTGGTTTTTCTTGTTGCAAAAGTTTGTAGGTGATTTTTTCACATGTTACATTTGACAATTTATTTTTTTCTCAGTCCTCTTTTGAGAGGGTCACTCAATTTTTTTTTTTTTTAGGTGGCTCAAAAAAGCTAAAAAAAAAACCCGTGATGTTACAAAATTTTAAAAAAAATTTTTGCAGAACACTTCAAAAATTCCAAAGAATATAAAATACCCGACAGTAAAATTAAGAAATGTATATCAAAAAAATAATAGAAAATTTTAAAAATGATAACAAAAAAGGGTTAAAGGAAGCAATGGTGTACAGTTGCAAGTGGGGAAAGAATACATGAGGGTGGTTACGGTACAGGAAACATTCATTATAAATTCTTAAAAGCAAAGTTGAAAAATGTGCATAGTAAAAGTATGTGTGTGTTTTCGCCCGATGATCAGATATAAATTGTGTTAATCAATAATGAAAAACAAGTGTGTACAGTGTAGTATACATGTAACTACATCATTTACATGTGCACTGTGTAAAGAAATATTTCTAAGGGGTTTCTACGTACCTCAAAATCAGTGGTGATAGTCTGAGATTGGACACCAAAAAAAGGCACAGGGAATGCTACACAATTCTTGCCCTTTATGGCAACCACACAACCCCATTGTAATTTAAAATATCTGCAAAAAAAAAATAAAAATAACTTTGCTACCTTTTTGTATTTTTTGGTTTACAAATGCCCAAGTACCTTTGTTTTTAAAAACATACAGTTTATCAATGAATTAGAAATTTAACAGGAGGGAAAAAACAAAGTTTTTGCCCGATTACAAGCTAGGGAACTGGTACAGGGCCTCCATCACAATCCGCTCTTGGGACTTGTGTGTGCCCGGATTACCGGTTTTGGGGATTACAGAGGGTTTTGGTTAGAATACACGTAATAAAATTTAACCCAAATTGACTTACACAAAAATTCATTGAACATTGGAAAAATCGAACATTTCCCCTACTTTGAAATAATTTCAAGGTACTTTCGCTGAAAGCAATCAAATCATGTCTATTTTGTAATATATCTTCCATTTATCAAACGAGTCCAAAAAAAAGGGAAAAAAAACTATAAAAAAACCCTCAAAAAAATACGCAAAAGGCGGCTAATGGGTGAGAAGTGAAAATCCCTTTTTTTTTGTCGTCTTTTTTTTTTTTTGTAGTTTGAAAAATCTTTTCCCTCAAAATTCCCCAAATTTAAACTAGCCCCAAAAAAACAACCAGAAAAAAAAAATTATTTACCAAAAATCTATATGGGGAAAACCCAAACCCGGGGATGGGAAATAAGTCACTTTTACTTTTTTGGGTTATCCTAGGTTTTTTTATACAACATGCTATGATGTAATCTATGTAACGTATTTGTGTATACCTGAATAAACTTATTTATTCTAGTATGTCAACGAGTACAAGAAAACCACCCATTCACTTTTTTCAAATCCCCAAATTTAAAGTGGTCAAAAATTGGCAATTTCGCCAATTTCACACAAATTTCAAACAGACGCCAATTTAAAAATAGGGTCCAGAATAAACAATGCAGACATTTCTTGCACTAAAAATAACATTTTCTGTTCATTAGTCATGGCTACAGGCCCCTCTTATATTACTCTTGCTTCCCATTTGGAATTTTTTTTCAAAAAAAAATAGAAGATTTACTGTTATAAAGACTGCGCATTATTGAAATAATTGCATAAATAATGTCAACCCTTCTTGACTCTGTATTGGAATTTGTAACTGGCAGGCGGATGGTAACGTCATCTGTTTACTCTTCAGCTTCTCTAAAGAATAAAACATTTTTGCTACTGTGAGCGCAATTTTAAGGTATTTTTTGTCATGAAAGCAATCCAAATCATATCTATTTCTGTAATATATCTTTCATTCTATCAAATGAGACCGAAAAAATGAGAATACAGTGGACCCCCGGTTTACGATATTTTTTCATTCCAGAAGTTCAGGTGCCAGTACTGACCGAATTTGTTCCCATAAGGAATATTGTGAAGTAGATTAGTCCATTTCAGACCCCCAAACATACACGTACAAACGCACTTACATAAATAAAATTACATAAATTTGGGCCCATTGGGAGGTGATCGTTAAGCGGGGGTCCACTGTATAACCATAAAAACCATACAAAAATATACCGCTAAGTGGCCGCTAATGGCTGAGAAGTGAACTTCGCTATTTATGGTCTGATTTCTTTCATTTTTGGTGTATGTTTTAAAAAGTATCTTTCCATCATACATTATCCAAGTTTCAATAAAATAGCCCAACAAACAACTGAGAAAATAATAATAATAATAATAATAATATCTTTATTTCCTACACTTACATGTACAAGGTAAACAGGCCTAGCTGACACCAGTGACATACTACTACAGTATATAGAAAGCCGCTTGTTATGCAGAGTATTTCAAGAAAATTAGGTCAGTGTCCCAGGATAACACCCACACTAGTCGGCTAACACCCAGGTACCCATTTTTCGATGGGTGAACATAGACAACAGGTGTAAAGAAACACGCCTGTTTCTACCCTGGCTGGGAATCGAATATTTATTTATTTATTTATTAATTTTTTTATTTTATGTTTTTTGCAAACAGTACATTGAATTTTTTTTACAATAGTGGTTGCAATGCAAAGAGACCTCTATATGCCGGGCATTTAGGGAAACTTAACATTAGGGGTTTTACATCATTTAACACTAAGGAGTATATCAAGTTGACTAGGATAGTAATTTATTTCAATTTGTACGTAAAAATTTTTAAATTAGAAATGAGTCAAAAATTTGATAATCAAAATATATTTATATTCAAAAATATTTTTTGTAAAGAAAATGATTTAATTATATTCCCTTCAACAAGGGAAAAAAGGTTCAAAGGATTTTTTTCATTTAAGACAAAAGGGAACATAAAAAGGGAACACTGCAGGGGGCCCCGCTGGCCCATCTGGGCAGGTCCTTTACAATTACCCCACTAACAAAACATTTGCCCCCCCCAATTTTAAATGCCACCAGAAAAAACCCTTGTGGAAAGTCCCACTCAAATCTAACCCCCCCCACCAGTACTTACCCAAACCCCAGATTTGAAACTCCCCAAAGTCCACCTAAATAACCCAACAGGTACTTTCCACTATCAACTACCCTTTTCCAAAAACCAATACTTTCCTATGCCCTTTTTAATCTAAACTTATCAAATTTAAACCATTACTGGGGGTTCTCTCCTGAAGACATCCTAAAGCCTTTTTAATATCCCCTTTTTTAAATCCCTATTCCATTATCACTTCGATCAGGTCTCCCTCATTCTTCGTTAACAATAAAAGTAATTTAAAGAGTCTTCAATCTTTTTTCATAAGGAAGATTTTAATGCATGTATAATTTATCTCCTACCTAAATTTTTTTCAAACGATTTTGTCCATTTTGTAATACGGAACCAGAACGAGCTGCATAATCTAGGTGGGGCCTTTACAAATGAGTTAAAGCTGCAAGGGACCTCGGGGACTTCTTTTGCTTACATTCTGATATAAATCCCTAATTATTTGCCTTTTTACGTACACTTGGCATTGCTGTCTTGGTTTAAGGTTGCGCCACCATAACCCCAAGTCCTTTTGCAATCTGTATCTAAGTTTACATCTTTTTAAATTTCAAGTACTTGGGTTTGGGCAATCCCAACTTCAGAACCTCATTTATCTACATTGAACTGCATCTGCCCTTTTCGACCCAAGAATAGAGTTTGTTTTAAAACCCCTGAAGTTCCTAACATTACGTTTTAATCAATTTTTCCCACCTATCTTTGGTCACGGCGAATTTGTCATATCAATAGTAATTCCCTCATCAAATCATTGATATATATTATAAACAACAACGGCCAAACGATCCCTGTGGAACCCACTTGTTACAGATCCCCCCTCGGATTTTAACCCCATTTATGGACACTCTCTGCTTCCTTAGTGAGCCATACTCGATCCCCCGAGAGCACTTTTCCCCCAATGCCATGAGCGCCACTTTCTTTAACGTCTATGGTGCGGAACTCATCAAAAGCCTTACTAAAAATCTAAGTAATTAATATAAATTCTTTATTGTGGTCAAACAGCCTCAAAAGGCTTTCACTGAGAAAGTTTATAAATTAGTTAGACAAGACGGCCCTCTTGTGTATCCTGTTGAGTATCATTAATCAATGCTATGCTTATCGGATGGCTTCTTATATATCAGCATTAATTGACTCTAGTAATTAGTACAATTGAGGTCAGGCTTATTGGGCGGTTCAATTTGACGGTAAGACTTGTCCCCTGTTTTAAAAATGGAAATACAATAGCCATTTCCTCATATCAGGACACTTCACCTGTTTTGAAGAGATAAATTAAAATATTTGTTAATGGTTCTGCCAGAGTTCACATTTTGCTATTTTCATTAAGAACCCTTGAAAAAACTCATCAGGACCGGCAACTTATTTTGCTTCTGTTGCTCTATCTGCTACAAAACATCTCCATATGACTGTGATGTTACATAATTTATCTTCTTATGCCCACTGTAAAAATTAAATTACTGGAATATTGTTAGTGTCTTCCTGTGTAAAAAAATTGAGAGAAAATAATTATTTAAAATCAAGCACATTTTCATTCTCCTTTGTCAGTAAGGTGACCATAGTTATTTTAAAGTGGAACCTATCTTTCTGTCACTTTTGTTCTGTGACCTGGAAAAAACTTTTTGGGTTATTTTAGAATCCCTAGCAACTTTTATTTCATAGTCCCTTTTAGTTTTCTTTATCCCTTTTTATGTCCCTCTTAATGTCAATATACTGTTCATAAGATGACATACCTCTTTTGATACACCTATAAATCCTTTCTTATGCCTGTAGGATATTTGAGCCTATTTTTCATCCATTTTGGGGTCATTTCTATTTGATCAATTTATGTTTTTGGGATAATGCTCTTCGAGCGAATGTTTAGTGTTCAGAAAACAGTCAATATTGATAGCTCTCTTGTTACCAGTTCAACAGATGATAAAGTGTTCTCTAAGGCCCATCGTAATCTGCTAAGCAAAAAATCTGGGACTGTTACTGAGTTATCGCTTTATATCGTACTTCCATTCTATGATAAATGTAATGTTTTAATGTTGATCGTCTAGCACCCAGTTTCCTTGAAATTTCTAAATGATTAACAAGGGTTCATTGTTTGCCATAACTAAGACAAGCTGGTTATTTCCATTGTAGGTTCTGTCACAAACTGCTTCAAAAAACAATCTGAAATACTTCTAAGAAGTCGTTTGATTCTAAATTCCACAGTCTAAGAAAATCTCCAATCAACATGACTTAACGTTAAAGTCTCCTTGAATTACTACCATTATCGTGCCTTGTGGCCTTAAACAATTTCCTTCCCTAGTAGTTCCTTGGTCCCTATTAAGTTTGGGGGGACGGTATATCACTCCTAAAATCAGTTTTTCATGCCCCTCTGAATTCTATCCAAACAGACTCTGCTATGTGTTACTTCAGACTTAATACACGTTTTTTTGCCAACGTTCAAGCGATTCTCGGACATACAATGCCACCCCCCCTCCCAATACATCAATCTCTTGGGAACAATTTAAAACCTGCTGAATGTGACATTCCGCAGGCATGTCCCGACTTTTTAAATTAAACAACGTCTCAGTATAGGCAAATACATGTGGGGAGTACATGGTGAGTAAGTTTGTGTACTGAGTATTTTAGCATTTAGTCTAGGGTGATTAAGTGGACTTTTGAGAAAAGTCTTAAATTGATTTTTCAGAACTGGGTTACTTTAATTTTTTGGGGCCCTTTATGTGCATAGAGTTTTTCACAGTGTGATATGGACACGAGGCATATCAAAAAGAGATCTGTATCTTGTGTTGTGGTCATGTGCCCTGTTTAGGTTGGTGAGGAGAAGTTTGAGTGGAGGGTTTTATTTGCATGTATTGTTCTGTGTATGTAGTAGGCAATGAAAAAAGTATGGATGTTCTTAATGGTGGCAGTTTCAGACTTTTGAAAATTGGGGGAGTATGCTGGTGGGGTTGGGAATTTGTTATCATTCTTACTGCTGCCTTTTGCTGGGTTATTAGAGGTTTTTAGGTGATTGGATGTTGTTGATCCCCATGCACAAATTCCATATGTAAGATAAGGGTATATGAGTGAATGGTACAGTGCCAGGAGAGTGATTGTGGAACGTAGTACCTTATCTTTGATAGTATGCCTACAGTCTTGGGATTTCCTTGGTGATTTGTTGTATGTGTGTCTGGAACTTAAGGAAAATCATATATTGCTAACCCCGCCAGGTAATAGAAATAAGCCACATTGACTTTTTTTTGGGGTTTTCCTAGGTTCTCTACCCCATATGCTGCTATGTGTGATAATCTATATAGAGAAAAAAGCTTTTTTGGGTTTTAGGTTTATGGTGCAGTACGAGTGTATATCACAGTTAGCCTGTGCTATACTCCGTTTTCTCTAATATAATCCCCAAGACAAGGTAGGAGAATGGTATTTGTATACCATATCCTCTTCATACCTCTGTCGAATTGCTCGGTGTTATGCCAAATATTATTTATTCTGGAGTATTTAACATGTTTTATGTTATTTATATTTTTATTATGTCATATCAGATCAATTGTGATAGGCAAATAAGCTGTAGTGTTGATATTAGTGTAATAATAAAGCATATTCTCCTGCATCATGAGACTGTGCTCATGGCAACCGACAGTGGCTTCAAAGCCACCTTATCTTTAACCCTTTGAGGGTTTCGGCTGTACTAGTACGGCTTACGACCCAGGGTTTTTGACGTACTAGTACGGCTAAATTCTAGCGCCCTCAATCTAGTGGGAGACAGCTGGTAGGCATACATATGAAAGAATGGGTCTATGTGGTCAGTGTGCGCAGTATAAAAAAAATCCTGCAGCACACAGTGCATAATGAGAAAAAAAAAAACTTTGACCATGTTTTTGGAATAAAACAGCAACTTTGCACTGTATTTTCGTAAGGTATTTGTTATTGTATTCTAGTTTTCTTGGTCTCATTTTATAGAATGGAAGACATATTACAGAAATTGAGATGATTTTGACTGGTTTTACAATGAAAAGTACCTTGAAATTGAGCTCAAAGTAGCAGAAATGTTCGATTTTTACCAAAGTTCCAAAGTAAACAAATCATGCCAAGCGTCCAATACACGTCAACTGGTGAGTCTAATATTCTTTCACAAGTGCGCTGATATTATTTATGCCATTTCTACACTAATGCAGTAGTCTGGCATAACAGTAAATCTTCTATTTTTTGTAATAATAAAAAATTGAAAAGCCAAAGAAATAAAGTGGGCTGGGGATGTCTAATGAACAGAGGAAATGTTATTTTAGTGCCAGGAATGTCTTTTTGTTTATTATGGACCCTATTTGGAAATTGGCATTTTTTGAAATTTGTGTGAAATTGGCAAAATTGCTAATTCTGAGCACTGTATTGGATAGTTGAAATCAGTAAATGAGTGGTTTCTTGTACTCATTCAATAGAAAAAAATGGAGTTCTAGAGAAATAGTTATGATTTTTGTCGACTAGTACACAGGAATTGGCCGAAAATATGGCTCAAAGTGGGCAAAATCGCCGATGCGTAAACATCGTCGAGACCGCTAACTTCGCGAGAGCATAATTCTGTAAGTTTTTCCATCAAATTTCGTACTTTTGGTGTCATTATGATCAGGAAAAGATTCTCTATCTTTTCATAAGAAAAAATTATTATTTTTTTTTTTTTTTTTTGGAAATTTGGCCGACCGTGAGAAACAAGTCTGAGAGGGCCTGTCGACCCTCAAAGGGTTAATGAATAATGTACTGTGTTGGTGCTTTTTCATAACGAGAAGCATTTCTTTTATTCATTGGAACCATGGCTAGGGCTAAAAGTAAGAAGGTTAAAACAATAAATGGAGAAAAAGAAACTGGAATGACTTATGCAGCAAGTAGCGCCACCAAACAGTACCAGCAGGTTGGTGTGGTGACCCTAGAAATTTGAAATTATGCTAGCCGAAACTAGTGCCAAATAACTGAAGAACCGATAACTGATTGCTGGATTTGTGATGGCGGACCTGTACTGAAAAAACATACAAGTAATGAAATTCAATTTTTTTTATTCTTCCTATAACAAGTATGAACTAACAAGAAAATAATTTTGTAATGAAACAAGGTTTCCAAATAATAACAAAACAAAGCCAAACCTTGCATCAGTTCTAAACTGAACTAGGTATTGTATATACTGAAGGCAAAATGCTTCAAGACAGTTTAAATACTGTAACTTAATATTGTACAAAATATAACAGGAGATTTAAAATTAAGATTAAGATGTTTATTTTGACATGATACATGGTTGTACAGAGGAATATAATAGTTGGGTGTACATGCCAAAAGCCCCTTTGATATATACCTTTGATATACCTTTGAATAATTCGAGAGTATATCTACTCTCTGGGCCCGGCCATGGGCCAGGCTCGTCTGGTGCTCGCCTGGTCAACCAGGCTGTGCTTTGTGTGCAGAGCATTTCGGGCAAACTTAAGATTAACTTAAGATTAAGAAGGCAATAATAGTTCATATGGCCATTAGATGAGTTACAGTAAGTACAAGAGAACTGAATATTCTATTAGGTAATGCTACATGGCTTTGATAAGTCTAGTAGAGAATTATTACACTACTGAATTAGTTTATAAAGATTACAGTATTACAATTGAACAAGTTAAAGTTAAAACAATTTACAATATGTTTTATTACGTTTAGTACTATTTAAAACAATAAAATTTGGTTTTTCAAGGGAAAACATTTAAAAAAAAAACAATTTACATTATGAAGTATTTTAAAAATTTTCCCCCTACCTTTTTAAAAAACCCAATGAAATTTAGACATTCCTTTTTTTGGGGAAGAAGAAAGGGGGTTTAAAAAAATTCATCAGCACAATGTGAGTTTTTTTGGAGAAAAATTTGTAGTGATTGGGTTTACAGTTTGTCTGGTTTAATTTTTTTTAAATTTCGGTTAATTTTGTAGGGTTAAACGGGTTTTAAAAACAGGGGCCCTTTTAAATTTACATTCTGGAAATTAAAATTCCAGATTTCGGGCCCTTTTTCGTGCATAGCTTTTTTTGAAAAAGGGGGGAGATGGACATGAGGGATTTCGAAGAGTGATTTGTCTTTTTTTTTTTGGTTTTTAAATTTTTATTTTTTTTAATCACACTGGCGTTCCCCAAAGGCAGGGGGGCCCGAAAAAAAAAAACTTTCACCATCATTCACTCCTCATGTCTTGCCGGGAAGGGGTTGTTTTTACATTTTCAGTTTTTAAACTGAAAAATTAACCCCCCCTCCTTCAAAAGTGCAGGCACTTACTTCCCATCTCCAGGACTCAAGTCCGGCCTGGGGTTTTTCCCGAACCCCTTTCAAAAAATGTTACTTTGCTCACACTCCAACAGCACGGGCAAGTATTAAAACCCTTGTCTCCCTTTTCAATTTCCCATCAAAAACGCCCGCCCGCCTGCGGGGGGTCCCAAACCCCTCGCCACAAAACCTTCCCCTTTCCCCCCCCTCCAAAACCCCTTCCCAGGGCCCCCCCTACCCTGCCTTCCTTCCCCTTTCAGCTGATTTCAAACCTTTGAAAATCATTCTGTTTCGAATTTCCCTTTTTCCACAGTCCGAAACCCCCCTCAACAACCTTCCCAGCCCTCTGGGACAAAAGGTTTTTTTTTTTTTCCCCCCACCCCCTCCTAATTCCAAAATACGAATTCTCTGCATTTTATTCACACCACCATTTTCCCTCAGACTGACATCTCCACTGCCTCCAGCCTTTTCCCCGCTTTTCAACATTTTAAACAACCCCCGCTTCAACCCAAAAATAAGAAACGTTGGTTTAAAAAATTACTCCATACATTCCCCTTTTGCCTCCCAAAACAAAGTTCTTTGGGCTCCAAAGGGGCTCTAGTGACCACTCACCTTTTTTTCCCCCATCATTTTATTTATTTACCCATCTTTCATAGACCCCTTCCGCGACCGTCCCCTCCCCAAATTGAAAACGTTCACCCCCTCCCCTCTCTCTCCTCCAATCTGATATTCAATCTTTCATCACCTAATCTTTTTGTTATCCTCATAACCTTACTCTTTCCTGTATTCACCTTTAATTTCTTCTTTTGCACACCCTACCAAATTCATCCACCAATCTCTGCAGCTTCTCTTCAGAATCTCCCAAGAGCACAGTGTCATCAGCAAAGAGCAGCTGTGACAACTCCCACTTTGTGTGTGATTCTTTATCTTTTTAACTCCACGCCTCTTGCCAAGACCCTCGCATTTACTTCTCTTACAACCCCATCTATAAATATATTAAACAACCACGGTGACATCACACATCCTTGTCTAAGGCCTACTTTTACTGGGAAAAAATTTCCCTCTTTCCTACATACTCTAACTTGAGCCTCACTATCCTCGTAAAAACTCTTCACTGCTTTCAGTAACCTACCTCCTACACCATACACTTGCAACATCTGCCACATTGCCCCCCTATCCACCCTGTCATACGCCTTTTCCAAATCCATAAATGCCACAAAGACCTCTTTAGCCTTATCTAAATACTGTTCACTTATATGTTTCACTGTAAACACCTGGTCCACACACCCCCTACCTTTCCTAAAGCCTCCTTGTTCATCTGCTATCCTATTCTCCGTCTTACTCTTAATTCTTTCAATTATAACTCTACATACACTTTTACCAGGTACACTCAACAGACTTATCCCCTATAATTTTTGCACTTTCTTTATCCCCTTTGCCTTTATACAAAGGAACTATGCATGCTCTCTGCCAATCCCTAGGTACCTTACCCTCTTCCATACATTTATTAAATAATTGCACCAACCACTCCAAAAACTATATCCCCACCTGCTTTTAACATTTCTATCTTTATCCCATCAATCCCGGCTGCCTTACCCCCTTCATTTTACCTACTGCCTCACGAACTTCCCCCACACTCACAACTGGCTCTTCCTCACTCTACAAGATGTTATTCCTCCTTGCCCTATACATGAAATCACAGCTTCCCTATCTTCATCAACATTTAACAATTCCTCAAAATATTCCCTCCATCTTCCCAATACCTCTAACTCTCCATTTAATAACTCTCCTCTCCTATTTTTAACTGACAAATCCATTTGTTTCTCTAGGCTTTCTTAACTTGTTAATCTCACTCCAAAACTTTTTCTTATTTTCAACAAAATTTGTTGATAACATCTCACCCACTCTCTCATTTGCTCTCTTTTTACATTGCTTCACCCCTCTCTTAACCTCTCTCTTTTTCTCCATATACTCTTCCCTCCTTGCATCACTTCTACTTTGTAAAAAAATTCTCATATGCTAACTTTTTTCTCCCCTTTCTACTCTCTTTACACATCATTCCACCAATCACTCCTCTTCCCTCCTGCACCCACTTTCCTGTAAAACCACAAATTCTGCTGAACCTAACACTACATTTTAAACCCACCTCATACCTTTCACCC
>NW_026485997.1:0-23244 GCF_026875155.1 Cherax quadricarinatus | reverse complement strand
GGGAAATTCTCCCCCCCCCAATTTTAAAAAGGCACCCTCAACCACAACCTTCCCCAAGTTTATGATCAGGAATCCATCCGCTCGCCCCGGATGTCTTCCGTTCCCCACTTCCCTAAGGTCGGCGGTGCCTTTCCCCCGGATCAGTGTCTCCAGGAGTTTTACTTGTGTCACCTGAGTGGACTCCCTTCCCACTTCCCCAGAGTCAGCGGTTTGCCTTCCCCGGATCAGTGTCTCCAGGAGTCCACTTGTGTCACCTCAGGTGGACTCCCTTCCCCACTTCCCAAAAGTCAGCGGTTTTGCCACCTTCAGTGACCTCGCTGCATGGAAACTTGGTCTTGTCTAGCTGGTCTACGGTAGAGACTGTCCAGGTTTGGTGGAATTACTGGAGGTGACACACACAGAAAACTGCGTCCAGTAACTACACCCACCAAGACAGCCGCGACCGTAGGTCAGCTAGACGCCACCAAGCTGCCTCACAGTTCCGCCACCTCCGGGGGGCTAATTAACGTAAATTTGGAAATCCTTTTATATTACAGTATGAATTTAGTTTAAGTACGAGATTTTCTTGCTTATTTATCAGTTTAAAAGTATTTTAAGTGTTTTTTTTTTACGTAGATGAATGCCCCAAGTGTTGAAGAACTTTTCCACCTCCATCAAAAACTGAAATAAATATTACACTGTTTTCATTTTTATTTATTTATTGGTCTTTTTCATATGACATGAAAGACTAACAGCGCAAACATACATAATATATGTATTTTTACGACATTTATACGCGGTTTACGGAAATTTTGACGACATTCTTGTCACACGGCTGTTATACCCAAATATATAAAAGTACATTAATATTAATTTAAATAGGGGAACCGAAAAAGTAAATTATCTGACAAACTAATTTTATTAATAAAATCGGAACCTTCTACTAACCTTAACCTCAGTTCTACTAACCTTTAAAACCTCAGTTTACAAACCCTTTAAACCTCAGTTCTACAAACCCTTTAACCTCAGTTCTACTAACCTACCCATCAGATTGCTCCTCTGAGGAAAAAAATCAGGACTAAAATTTTTAAAGATCACCAGAAAATGCATTTCCCATTTGTTGCACAAATCCAACAAAATTTATGCTACGAGAGTAAATCCACAAAAAGTTAAAGCCGTTACATTTCACATGACACACAAGCCACTGAAGATTGATGATGCCTTTCCTAATTTCTACATGTAAGTCAAGAACAATGCTTAACGCGCCTCTGGAATAGTAGGCATTTAAATTCCAATCAAGAAAAGTAAGACGAGTCCATTTTGGGTTAAGAAACCCCTCACCAGTGTCAAGGGTTAGGTTAGGTAAGGTTCGTCAGGAAACAGGACAAGTGTTTCCTGACGCGGGTCTTCGATGATGACCCGCTGTTGGAGCTTTTGGTCATCTGACCGAGGCCTTCCGCTGGCTTACCGGTCCACCCCCTTTAAATATTAGGGTAGTGTCATGGGAAAATAATGTAATAATGTAAAGTAATTCTAAACCATTTTGAGAAGAATAGTTGTGGTACAGCAGCTATCCATTCCATTAAATATACCAACGTTTTAGTGGGGATACACAGTAAAATTTCAATGTCGATGAGAGGAGCCTTTTAACATTGTCACACAGAAAGAAAATTCGGAATGGGATTGTATTTTTTGTATATATGGCATGCAAAGTCCCAGAATCTTGCCGAGATACAACACATCACACTAAAAATTTGAAGCCAAACGAATATGGTGTTCTCAAGCAATAAACGGAAAATTTGAAAAGAGTAAATTTAAATGTTTGAGGGAAAGTTCCCATTTGAGTCTCCCTTCGTTAAACTTAAAAACAGCGGTGGGCACAGCTAACCAAAAGTTAGCTTCGCTAACGCTAATCCTCTAACTAAAAAATTAGCTCAGCTAACGCTAAACCCTAACATTTCACTGTATGTGCATGACAGTACTTTGTTAGTGTCAAGTAAAGACTCACGAAATTTCAGCTAAAGTAATAACACTGGAAATTGAATCCTGAAGCAAATGGTGGGATGCTAGATGTTAAGTGAATGTGTTAGGAATGTTGAGTCGTGGAAAATTATTGCTTGGGGTGATATGATAATTAGTGTGGGAGACACTGTTGTGGAAGGTACAGTGGGAAAGTTTGAAGTGCTTGATGTAAATAATAATGTGGAAGCTTTACCTCACCTCAGCAACACAGCAAGCATGTCAGTATACAAGAACAGTAAAGTAATGCAGAAAAACAGTACGGCAACACGCAAAGAATGCAAAATGGAACTCAGTTACCATTAACTAATATTTTTAATTTATCTCTTCAAACAGGTGTAGTGTCTGATATGTGGAAGATGGCTAATGTAATTCCTATTTTTAAAACAGGGGACAAATCGTTACCGTCAAATTACCGCCCAATAAGCCTGACCTCAATTGTAGGCAAATTACTAGTCAATTATAGCTGAGATTATAAGAAGCCATCTCGACAAGCATAGCTTGATTAATGATACTCAGCATGGATTCACAAGAGGCTGGTCTTGTCTAACTAATTTATTAAACTTCTTCAGAAGCTTTTGAGGCTGTTGACCACGATAAAGAAATTTGATATTAATTTACTTTATTTTTAGTAAGGCTTTTGATAGTTTATACTGTGTGGAAATTTGTGGTTTATATATATTCTAGAGGTCTGGTCTCAGGACGGGCCTCGGGCGTTGGGCCCGAAATTCTCTCCATGTATATATCCACAATGGAAAAGAGAGAATTGTGTGTGTGGTGTGTGTGTGTGTGTGGTGTTTGTGTTGTGTGTGTGTGTGGTGAAGTGTGTGTGTGGGTGTGTGTGTGTGTGTGTGTTGTGTTGTGTGTGTGTGTGTGTGTGCGTGCGCGCGTTTTGGTGATTGCATTCATATTAGTGTAAGAGGTTGATGAGTGTTTTTTATACATGTTTGTGTGTGCGTGCAGTTGCGTTGTTTTGTGCGTGTAGGGAATGATGGTGACCACGCACCTGCCGTTGCAAAAAATGGCAAATGAGAGTGAAAAAGGTGTGTGTAATTTTTTTTTAGGTACAGATATAATAAATAGTTACACAAATGATCATGCAAAGTAACATAAGCGTAAATTACCCAGGAAAACCTTAAAAAGTCAGACAAAGTGATATTTTTTCCATTGTTCGCGGCGCTTGTAACTCACTGCGCGTCTTGCGAATATACAGGATAAATAACCAAATGAAAATAAGAAGTTCAGCAACTTATTACAGTTCTCGTGGAGGGGGAAACAAACACACTAACAAACGAGCACTCATAAACACACACAAAAATATTCACAAAAAACACCTGAACTGCTAATAAGTAAAAATCTTATATTTAATGCAGAAAAATTGTATAATAAAAATAGAACTTCCAAAATTTCACTGATTTGACCAGGCCTTGGTGGCCGAACTGGACGGTAGCTCGGCTGCGTCTGGCTGACCTACGGTCTAGACTGTCTTGGTGCGTGTTTTTTAAAAGAGCAGTTTCCTGTGTGTCCCCTCCTGTAATTCACCCACCTGGACAGTCTCTACGTAGACCAGCTAAAAAAAAGCCTCGTTCTCATCTTGGCTTTAAACACGGGGGTACATAACCTTGGAAGGCCCGAGGCTGGAAGATATCCAAAGGGAAGTGAGGAGGGAAGACATCCGGGGCCCACGGATGGATTCCTGGACACATGGACCTGGGAAAGCAAGGAACCTTGGGGAAGTGGGGAAGGGGAATATCTGAGGGGACAGTGGACCTCTTGGGCTCCTGGACCTGGGAAAGAAGGAGATATTTGGGTTTCTAAGGCAGAACCTGGGAAAGTGGGGAAGGGAGAACATTGAGGGGACACGGATGGACTCCAGGACACATGGACCTGGGAAAGGCGAGAGCAACCTTGGGGAAGGGGGGGGGAATATCTGAGGCGGACTCCTGGGAAAGAAGGAGATACTGGTTGCTAAGGCAGACCCTGGGAAAGTGGGAAAGGGAGAACTCGAGGGGACACGGATGGACTCCTGGACACTGGACCTGGGAAAGGCGAAAAGCACTTGGGGAAGGGGAATACCTGAGGGGACTCCCGGGAAAGGGGAAAGGGGAATACTGGTTGCTAAGGCAGACCCCGGGGAAAAATGGGAAGGGAACATCTGAGGGACACGGATGGACTCTCGAACATGGACCTGGGAAAGGCTGAGAGCACCCTTTGGGGGAAATGGGGAAGGGGAGGGGGAATTGAGGAGGACTCCTGGGAAAAAGGGGATACTGGTTGCTAAGGGAGACCCCGGGGGAAAATGGGGGAAAGGGGGAACATCTGAGGGACAGGGTGGACCCCCGGACACAGGACCGGGGAAATCGAGAGCACCTGGGGGAAATGGGGAAGGGGGAGGGGGAATATCTGAGGCGGACTCCGGGAAAGAAGGAAAACTGGTTGCTAAGGCCCCTGGGAAAGGGGGGAAGGGGAGAAACTGAGGGGACAGGATGGCCCCCGACACATGGACCGGGGGAAAAGGCGAGAGCCCCTTTGGGGGAATTTTGGGGAACGGGGGGGGAATATTTGAGGGGGGATCCGGGGGAAAAAAGGAGAACGGGTTTGCTAAGGGACCCGGGGAAAAAGTGGGGAAGGGGAACATTGGGGGCAGGGAGGACTCCCGGACACAGGGACCTGGGAAAGGCGAGAAAACGGGGGGAAGTGGGGAAAAGGGAAGGGAAGAATATCTGAGGCGGACTTTGGGAAAGTAGGGATATGGTTGTACAGCCCCGGGGAAAGGGGGAAGGGGGAAACACTGGGGGGGACAGGGAATGACTCCCCCCCTTTTGGACGGGAAAGGCGAGGCACCTTTGGGGAAGTGGGAGGGGGGGGGGAATACCTGAGGCGGACCCCTGGAAAGAAGGAGATACTGGTTCTAAAGCAGACCCTGGGAAAGGGGGGAAGGGAGAAAAACTGGGGGGACCGGATGGACCCCTGGAGGGTGGAAATAAATGGTTAAAATACCGACACAAGGAAATATAAACACAAATGCAGTTAATGTGATCCTTTTATTGACTACGTTTCCCCCCACACAGTGGGCTTTTTAAAAGTCACAAACAGAATACCGGGGGTTGGGGGGAACGCAGTTTTTATAGTCCGGCTGAGGTCAGGTAAAGAATGCTGCCTGATGATGACCGAGTTGGGTTGTAGGTTTTAAAAAAATTGGGGAGCTTGGAAAAGGGGACTGGAAGTACCTGCAAAAAGGACCACGAACTTCGTTTTAAAGTCTATCGAAAACCCACCAACCAAAACGATCTTCTCCACTTCTACTCTCACCACACACCAAAACCAAACGGGGTGTAATTATAGGCTTCTTCCGGGCGTGCACTCAGAATCTGCAGAAAACGAGTTCCTTGAGGAAGAATGCACTATAATTGAACAGGTATTTTCCCAAAACTCCATATCCTCGTCACTTCATCAGAGACTGCAGACGGCGAGCACTAAACATTTTCAACACACCCAGAAAGACACTGCCGAGAAGAAAATTACATAGTCCTTCCCCCCAAAACTCCATTGCCAAACATGTTTCCAACATCTTTGCCAAAAACATCATTCCAAGTATCTACCTCCACAACCACGACCACAAGGAAATTCACCAGTAGTAGGCAGGACAAGCCTCCATCCTCTGCAGGGGTATACATAACCCCTTGTAATGACTGCAACAAGTTATACGGGCGAAACATAAAGGGGACCTCCAAACACGTATTTCAGAACACCAATACGCAAGCAGGTCTGACGACACAAGGAATGCCTGCGTAAAACACCGTAATTCACACAACCACTTGATAAACTACAGAAACTCTAGACTTATCGCCACAGAAGACAACATCAATACCGAAGAATCCTGGAATCATCACTTATTTCTTTTACCCGACAATTTCAACCAGAATAGTGGCTTCTATAACATAGCTGAACCACTTGCCAAGAAACTTCTTCATCGCTATCCCACATAAGAACACTGTAGAAGCTCACAAACTTGTCCAGTCTCCTTTCCAAGCTACCAAGTTTTTTTAGACTCTACAACCCAACTGGGTACATCATCAGATGCAGCATTCTTCACCTGACCTCAGCCGGACTATAAAATACTCGCGTTCCTTCCACCCCAGGTAGTTCTGTTTGTGACTTGAAAAAGCCAACTGTGTGGCGAAACTTTAGTCAATAAAGGATCACATTATACTGCATTTGTGTTATATTGCCGCCGGACTCCTGGACACATGGACCGGGGAAAAAAGGCAGAGCACCTTGGGGAATTTGGGGAAGGGAAGGGGGGGAATATCTGAGGCGGGCTCCTGGGAAAGAAGAAGATACTGGTTCTAAGCAGCCCCTGGGAAAGTAGGGAAGGGAGAACATCTAAAACGGACACGGATGGACTCCTCGACACATGGACCTGGGAAAGGCGAGAGCACCTTGGGGAAGTGGGGAAGGGGGAGGGGGGAATATCTGAGGCGGACTCCTGGGAAAGAAGGAGATACTGGTTGCTAAGGCAGACCCTGGGAAAGTGGGGAAGGGAGAACATCTGAACGGACACGGATGGACTCCTCGACACATGGACCTGGGAAAGGCGAGAGCCCCTTTGGGGGAAAGTGGGGAATTGAAGGGTGGGAATATCTGAGCGGGCTCTGGGAAAGAAGGAGATACTGGTTACTAAGGCAGACCCTGGGAAAGGGGGGAAAGGGGAGAACATCTGGGGGCCCACACGGATAGACTCCTTGACACATGGACCTGGGAAAGGCGAGAGCACCTTGGGGAAGTGGGGAAGGGAAGGGGGGGAATATCTGAGGCGGACTCCTGGGAAAGAAGGAGATACTGGTTGCTAAGGCAGACCCTGGAAAAGTGGGGAAGGGAGAACATCTGAGGGGACACGGATGGACTCCTGGACACATGGACCTGGGACAGGCGAGAGCACCTTGGAGAAGTGGGGAAGGGAAGGGGGGGGGAATATCTGAGGCGGACTCTCTGGAGAGGCGTAGAACGAGAGGAGATATCATTGAAGTGTATAAGTGGATGACAGGCATAAACAAGGGAGATATTAATAAAGTACTGAGGGTGTCGAACCAGGTAAGAACCAGAAATAATGGATATAAGTTGGATAAATTTAGACTTAGAAAGGACATAGGTAAGTACTGGTTTTCTAACAGAGTTGTAGATGCGTGGAACAGTCTTCCTAGTGGGGTGATAGAGGCTAGAACCTTGTGTAGCTTTAAGAAGAGACTGGACAAATATATGAGTGGGAGGGGCTGGGTTTGATTGGTGTCATTGGGTACGGGAGTTATTTCTTGGGTGGCTTTAGGTAGAGATCGTTTTGATAAGGACCTGCCTCGTATGGGCCAGTAGGCCTTCTGCAGTGTTCCTACATTCTTATGTTCTTATGTTCTTATGAAAGAAGGAGATACTGGTTGCTAAGGCAGACCCTGGGAAAGTGGGGAAGGGAGAACATCTGAGGGGACACGGATGGACTCCTGGACACATGGACCTGGGAAAGGCGAGAGCACCTTGGGGAAGTGGGGAAGGAAGGGGGGAATATCTGAGGCGAACTCCTGGGAAAGAAGGAGATACTGGTTGCTGAGGCAGACCCTGGGAAAGTGGGGAAGGGAGAACATCTGAGGGGACACGGATGGACTCCTGGAGACATGGACCTGGGAGAAGCGAGAGCATCTTGGGGAAGTGGGGAAGGGAAGGGGGGGAATATCTGAGTCGGACTCCAGGGAAAGAAGGAGATACTGGTTGCTAAGGCAGACCCTGGAAAAGTGGGGAAGGGAGAACATCTGAGGGGACACGGATGGACTCCTGGACACATGGACCTGGGAAAGGCGAGAGCACCTTGGGGAAGTGAGGAATAGGGAGGGGGGAATATCTGAGGCGGACTCCTGGGAAAGAAGGAGATACTGGTTGCTAAGGCAGACCCTGGGAAAGTGGGGAAGGGAGAACATCTGAGGGGACACGGATGGACTCCTCGACACATGGATCTGGGAAAGGCGAGAGCACCTTGGGGAAGGGGGGGGGGGGAATATCTGAGGAGGACTCCTGGGAAAGGAGATACTGGTTGCTAAGGCAGACCCTGGGAAAGTGGGGAAGGGAGAACATCTGAGGGGACACGGATGGACTCCCGGACACATGGACCTGGGAAATGCGAGAGCACCTTGGGGAAGTGGGGAAGGGGAGGGGGAATATCTGAGGCGGACTCCTGGGAAAGAAGGAGATACTGGTTGCTAAGAAAGACCCTGGGAAAGTGGGGAAGGAAGAACATCTGAGGGGACACGGATTGACTCCCGGACACATGGACCTGGGAAAGGCGAAAGCACCTTGGAGAAGTGGGGAAGGGGGGGAATATCTGAGGCGGACTCCTGGGAAAGATGGAGATACTGGTTGCTAAGGCAGACCCTGGGAAAGTGGGGAAGGGAGAACATCTGAGGGGACACGGATGGACTCCCGGACACATGGACCAGGGAAAGGCGAGAGCACCTTGGGGAAGTGGGGATGGGGGGGGAATACCTGAAGCGGACTCCTGGGAAAGAAGGAGATACTGGTTGCTAAAGCAGACCCTGGGAAAGTGGGGAAGGGAGAACATCTGAGGGGACACGGATGGACTCCTGGACACATGGACCTGGGAAAGGCGAGAGCACCTTGGGAAGTGGGGAAGGAAAGGGGGGGGAATATCTGAGGCGGACTCCTGGGAAAGAAGGAGATACTGGTTGCTAAGGCAGACCCTGGGAAAGTGGGGAAGGGAGAACATCTGAGGGGACACGGATGGACTCCTGGACACATGGACCTGGGAAAGGCGAGAGCACCTTGGGGAAGTGGGGAAGGGGGAGGGGGGAAATATCTGAGGCGGACTCCTGGGAAAGAAGGAGATACTGGTTGCTAAGGCAGACCCTGGGAAAGTGGGGAAGGGAGAACATCTGAACGGACACGGATGGACTCCTGGACACATGGACCTGGGAAAGGCGAGAGCACCTTGGGGAAGTGGGGAATTGAAGGGTGGGAATATCTGAGGCGGGCTCCTGGGAAAGAAGGAGATACTGGTTACTAAGGCAGACCCTGGGAAAGTGGGGAAGGGAGAACATCTGAGGGCACACGGATAGACTCCTTGACACATGGACCTGGGAAAGGCGAGAGCACCTTGGGGAAGTGGGGAAGGGAAGGGGGGGAATATCTGAGGCGGACTCTCTGGAGAGGCGTAGAACGAGAGTAGATATCATTGAAGTGTATAAGTGGATGACAGGCATAAACAAGGGAGATATTAATAAAGTACTGAGGGTGTCGAACCAGGTAAGAACCAGAAATAATGGATATAAGTTGGATAAATTTAGATTTAGAAAGGACAAGTAAGAAATGGTTTTCTAACAGAGTTGTAGATGCGTGGAACATTTCTTCCTAGGGGGGTGATAGAGGCTAGAACCTTGTGTAGTTTTAAAGAAGAGACGGGGAAAAATATATGAGTGGGAGGGGCTGGGTTTGATTGGTGTCATTGGGTACGGGAGTTATTCTTGGGTGGCTTTAGGTAGAGATCGTTTGAAAAGGGAAACCTGCCTCGTATGGGCCAGTAGGCCTTCTGCAGTGTTCCTACAATTCTTATGTTCTTATGTTCTTATGAAAGAAGGAGATACTGGTTGCTAAGGCAGACCCTGGGAAAGTGGGGAAGGGAGAACATCTGAGGGGACACGGATGGACTCCTGGACACATGGACCTGGGAAAGGCGAGAGCACCTTGGGAAGTGGGGGAAGGGAAGGGGGGGGAATATCTGAGGCCGAACTCCTGGGAAAGAAGGAGATACTGGTTGCTGAGGCAGACCCTGGGAAAGTGGGGAAGGGAGAACATCTGAGTGGACACGGATGGACTCTTGGACACATGGACCTGGGAAAGGCGAGAGCACCTTGGGGAAGTGGGGAAGGGAAGGGGGGGAATATCTGAGGCGAACTCCTGGGAAAGAAGGAGATACTGGTTGCTGAGGCAGACCCTGGGAAAGTGGGGAAGGGAGAACATCTGAGGGGACACGGATGGACTCCTGGAGACATGGACCTGGGAAAAGCGAGAGCATCTTGGGGAAGTGGGGAAGGGAAGGGGGGGAATATCTGAGTCGGACTCCAGGGAAAGAAGGAGATACTGGTTGCTAAGGCAGACCCTGGAAAAGTGGGGAAGGGAGAAAAATCTGAGGGGACAGGGATGGACTCCTGGACCCCAGGGGACCTGGGAAAGGCCGAGAGCACCTTGGGGAAGTGGGAATTGAAGGGGGGAATATCTGAGGCGGACTCCTGGGAAAGAAGGAGATACTGGTTGCTAAGGCAGACCCTGGGAAAGTGGGGAAGGGATAACATCAGAGGGGACACGGATGGACTCCTGGACACATGGACCTGGGAAATGTGAGAGCACCTTGGGGAAGTGGGAAATATCTGACGCGGACTCCTGGGAAAGAAGGAGATACTGGTTGCTAAGGCAGACCCTGGGAAAGTGGGGAAGGGAGAACATCTGAGGGGACACGGATGGACTCCTGGACACATGGACCTGGGAAAGGCGAGAGCACCTTGGGGAAGTGGGGAAGGGAAGGGGGGGAATATCTGAGGCGGACTCCTGGGAAAGAAGGAGATACTGGTTGCTAAGGCAGACCCTGGGAAAGTGGGGAAGGGACAACATCTGAGGGGATACGGATGGACTCCTGGACACATGTACCTGGGAAAGGCGAGAGCACCTTGGGGAAGTGGGGAAGGGAAGGGGGGGAATATCTGGGGCGGACTCCTGTGAAAGAAGGAGATACTGGTTGCTAAGGCAGACCCTGGGAAAGTGGGGAAGGGAGAACATCTGAGGGGACACGGATGGACTCCTGGACACATGGACCGGGGAAAGGCGAGAGCACCTTGGGGAAGTGGGGAAGGGAAGGGGGGCAATATCTGAGGCGGACTCCTGGGAAAGAAGGAGATACTGGTTGCTAAGGCAGACCCTGGGTAAGTGGGGAAGGGAGAACATCTGAGGGGACACGGATGGACTCCTGGACACATGGACCTGGGAAAGGCGATACGGACCCTGGGATGGCCCTATATATATATAATATATATATATAATATATATAATATATATATATATTATATTATATATATATATATATTAAAATTATATTTTATATATTTTAAAATACATATTAATAATATGTGTGTGGGTTTGTGGGATAACAAAAACAAGTTTTTAAGGGAGAATAAGTTATCATATGAGAGGTTTTTACAAAGCAATGTAATACAGGAGGAAGGAATGTATGGTGAATTAAAGAGACATTAATATGAATGGTAAGGGAATGCATGAGTGGAGCAAATGAGAGATTGGGTAAGGTTGACAAATTTTGCTGAGAATAAAAATTAGTTTTGGAGTGAGATTAGGTTGAGAAAGCCTCGTTACGAATCAAATTTGACGCTAAAAAACAGAAGATGAGAGTTATTAGATGGGGAGTTTGAGGATATTGTGAAGATAGGGGGAACATTATGAGGAACTTTTTTGCTGATAAAGGGGGGTTTACAATATCTTTTAGGAGCGAGGAAAAAACCATATGTGAGTGTAGGCTGGGTGCATGTGGCTGTGGAATAACAGTAAGGGGGTAAAGCAGATAGGTTTTAATGGGATCAAGAAATTTTTAAAAGTAGGTGAAGATAATTTTTCGTAGTGAATGGCAGAGAACATGCAAAAATTTTTGCATAAAGGCAAAAGGGACGAAAGAGAATGTAAATTAAAGGGAAACAAGCTTGTTGTGTGTACCAGGGAAGGTGTATGGTAGTTTTTGTTGAAAATTTAAAGATAACACGGAGAGGACGATCTCAGTTAAAACAAGGAGACTTTAGGAAGGATAAGGGGGGGGGGGGGTGTAGACCAAGTGTTTAACAGCGAAGCATGTACGTGAACAGTGTTTAGTATTTAGATAAGGGTAAGAAAGTTTTCGTTGCATGGAACTGCAAAAGGCATATGATATTGTGGATGTTGCAAGTGTATGAATAAGTGGTAGGTTGTTGAAAGCAGTTAAGGTTTTTTTAGGATAGTGAGGCTTAGGTTATGTAGGAGAGATTAAAAGATAAGGCATTTAATATAGAAGGAAGTTGTCAAAGTTGCTTTTTTTCCGATGATACTGCGTTTTTGAGATATTTTTAAAGAGAAGCTGGAAACGCAGGTGGAAGAATTTGGGTGAGCATGTAAAAAGGAAATTAAGAGTAAAACATAAAGAGCAAGGTGATGATAGGCAACTAAAATTTTGGTAATGAATGTTTGAATATTAGATTGGAAGGAGTATGGAGGAAGTGAATGTATTCAGATATTTGGGAGTGGACTTGTCAACTTGTCTGTGAAAGATAAGGTGACCCATAATCTAACAAAACGGGAAAAATGTAAGAAAAAGAACGTTATGCACGGAGGCAAAAGAAAGAAATATATGAGAGTATCAGTGCGCTTATGTGGGTTTTAATCCTGGGTTATGAATGCTGCAACAAGGGGGAAGGCTGGAGGCTTTTGGAGATGTCCTGTCTGATGGCAATGTGTGGTGTGAATATTATGCATAAAAATCCGCAATTTGGAGATTAGGAGGTGCGGGATTACTAAAACTATTATCCATAGGATGACTTGGATGGCATTTTAAATCTGTAGAGGAGGAAAGCGGGATATGGGTCGTCCTATGACAGGTTGGAGGGAGGGGGGCGCAAAGGAGGTTTTGCTTTGCGAGGGTCTTAGACATCCAGCATGCGTGTTAGATGGAAGTTGGAGTGAAAGCTACGTAACATTAAAGGATTCAGGGAAATCTGTTAGCAAAGCGTCTGTACTCTGAAGGAGAGTTGGGAACATGAACTGTTTCAAGCTGCAGTATCGGAGTGCCTCTGGGAAGACAGTGATGGAGTGGATGGTGAAGGTTTCTTCTTTTACAGGGTCACCCTTCATACATGCATACATAGATACATATATAATGTAACTAATCGCAAAAAAGAAATCAACATTACAACAGAACCGCAAGGGAGGGAGGAAGGGTGAGCTTGCGTAATGAAGTTGCTCCGAGGCCTTTCCCATTGCAGATTGTAATTGCATCTTGAGAAGCAATCCAATAAAAAGGGAATGAGAATTTCAGTTCGGGCCTAGACACATGCTTTTAGGAGTACCGTCCAGTCCAGAAAGGCCAGCTAAGAGATGCATCCGCCACTCCCCTGCCTGTGGCTCTGCTGACTAAGGGAAAGTTTTAAGAAAAGCACAAAATGACAGTAATGTCCATAAGTTTCACGAAAATGATGCTAATCAAGAGTAACTTATGTTTCAAGATGATACTCAGTTAACCTTTCAACTCTAAAGAGGGTTCATGTATATAATATATATATATTATATATAATATATATATATATATATATATAAGTAATATGTCGAGCCGAATTGGAAAACATGCGATTTTAACTTAAAAAATCAACGCTCTTCTTGCTGAATAAGGCAAGCGAAAATTTGCGTATGCAATATTTCGCAAAAATCTTTTGAACCTAGCAAAAAAAAAAGTTTTCATTGTGTATGTTTATTAATTTCTGTAAACCTTATGAAAAATATATTTAGTTGGGATAGGCTATTTTTAAATTATGCTTGTTATAACAAGGTCAGGTTGGTTTTCTAAGGTACTTTTGGTACAAAAATTATTAATTTTTACATTATCATGCAGCACTGTATAGCCCTCTACATTATTTTATATATATATATATATATTATATATAATATATATATATATTATAAATATATATATATATAATATTATATATATGCCAGGGATTCGTAAAAAAACAGGCGAAAATATTCACAAACACTGATCCTTTGGGTGAAGGAGACTCGAACCTACGAACATTGGAACAAGGTAGGCATACTTTACCAACCTAGCTACACTGGTCAATACCTTGGCCGTCTACCGACCAGTGTAGCTAGGTTAGTAAAGCACTGCGTACCTTGTTCCAAGGTTCGTAGGTTTCGAGTCTCCTTCAGCCAAAGATCAGTGTTTGTGAATATGTATTTATCTATATAGTTGGGATAGGCTATTTTAAATTACACTTGTTATAACAAGGTTAGGTAAGTTTTCTAAGGTTCTTTTGTTATATATATATAATAACAAGTCGGCCGTCTCCCACCGAGGCAGGGTGACCCAAAAAAGAAAGAAAATCCCCAAAAAGAAAATACTTTCATTATTCAACACTTTCACCTCACTCACACATAATCACTGTTTTTGCAGAGGTGCCCAGAATACAACAGCTTAGAAGCATATACGTATAAAGATACACAACATATCCTTTTCCAAAATGCCAATATCCCGAACCCCTCCTTTAGAGTGCAGGCATTGTACTTCCCATTTCCAGGACTCAAGTCCGGCATATAAAAATAACCTGTTTCCCTGAATCTCTTCACTAAAACATTACCCCTGCTCCCCACTCCAACAGATCGTCAGGTCCCAAATACCATTCGTCTCCTTTCACTCCTATCTAAACACGCTCACGCACGCTTGCTAGAAGTCCAGGCCCCTCGCCCCCAAAACCTCCTTTACCCCCCCCCTCCCAAACCCTTTTCGAGGGGGGACCCCTAACCCGCCCTTTCCTTCCCCTACAGATTTACGCTCTCCATGTCATTCTACTTTGATCCATTCTCTGTAAATGACCAACCCCTTCAACAACCCCTCTTCAGCCCTCTAATACTTTTATTAAACTCCCCAGCTTCTCCTAATTTCCCACACTCCGAATTTTTTGCATAATAAATTTTCACCACACATTGCCCTTAGACAGGACATCTCCACTGCCTCCAATCGCCTCCTCGCTGCTGCATTCCACAACTCAAGTTCACACCCATATAAGAGTGTTGGTACTACTATACTTTCATACATTCCCTTCTTTGCCCCCAAGATAACGTTTTTTGTCTCCCATATATACCTCAACGCACCACTCACCCTTTTTTCCCCTCATCATTCTATGATTAACCTCATCCTTCATAAATCCATCCGCCCACGTCAACTCCCAAGTATCTGAAAACATTCACTTCTTCCATACTCCTCCTCCCCAATTTGATATCCAATTTTTGTTTATCTAAATCATTTGATACCCTCATCACCTTACTCTTTTTCTATGTTCACTTTCAACTTTCTAACTTTACACACCTCCCAAAACTCATCCACTAACCTTTGCATTTTTTCTTTAGAATCTCCCATGAACACAGAATCATCAGCAAAAATCAACTGTGTCAATTTTCCCCTTTTATATTTGTTTTCCCCATAATTTAATTACACCCCTCTCCCGGACACCCTAGCATTTACTTCTTTAACAAACCCCATCTATAAATATATTAAACAACCATTGTGACATTACACATCCCCGTCTAAGACCCTATTTTACCGGGAAGTATTCCCCCTCTTTTTACACACCCTAACATGAGCCTCACTATCCCCATAAAAACTCTTTACAGCATTTAGTAACTTGCCACCTATTCCATATACTTGCAACATCTGCCACATTGCTCCCCTATCCCCTCTATCATATGCCTTTTCTAAATCCATAAATGCAATATTATTATTATAATCAAGGGGGAAAGCGCTAAACCCATAGGACATATACAGCGCCTTGGGGGGGATGTGGAAGTCATTCAGGCTTGATTCGGGGAACTGGAGCACAGATCCATTTCCCTAAATCAAGAGCCTCTCACCAACATCAAAAGGGAAACCCTTTCCCCGAGGGGCATAAATGCAATAAAAACTTCTCTACCTTTATCTAAATACTGTTCACATATATGCTTCAATGCAAACACTTGATCTACACATCCCCTACCCACTCTGAAATCTCCTTGCTCATCTGCAATCCTACATTCTGTCTTACCTCTAATTCTTTCAGTAATAACCCTACCATACACTTTTCCTGGTATGCTCAGTAAACTTATTCTCATAATTTTTACAGTCTCTTTTGTCCCCCTTCCCTTTATATAAAGGGGCTATACATGCTCTCCGCCAATCCCTAGGTACCTTCCCCACTTTCATACATTTATTAAACAAAAGTACCAAAATACTCCAACACATATTCCCCCCTGCTTTTAAAATTTCTGTCATGATCCCATCAGTTCCCAAATGCTTTACCCCCTTTCTTTCTACGTAATGCCTCACGCACCTCCCTCAAAACTCACATCCTGTTCTTCATTCCTAAAAGATGGTATACCTCCCTGGCCAGTGCATGAAATTTTCCACTTCCTTTTCTTCGTCGACATTTAAAAGTTTCCTCAAAATATTCTCGCCATCTACCCAAAGCCTCCGTCTCCTCATCTACTAACTCCCTTACTCTGTTTTTTTAAATGACAAATCCATTTGTTCTCTAGGCTTTCTTAACTTGTTTAACACTCCAAATTTTTTTCTTATTTTCATTAAAATTTCTTGACAGTGCCTCTCCCACTCTATCATCTGCTCTCCTTTTGCGCTCTCTCACCACTCTCTTTTACCTTTCTTTTACTCTCCATATACTCTACTCTTTTTATAGCACTTCTGCTTTGTAAAAAAACCTCTCATAAGCTAACTTTTTTCTCTTTTATCAACACCCTTTACTTCATTTATTTCACCAATCACTCCTCTTTCCTCCTGCACCCACCCCCTATACCCACAAAAATTCTGCCCCACTTCTAATACTGCATTTTTAAAACTATTCCAACCCCTTCAACCCCGCCACTGCTCATACTTGCACCAAATCCACCTTTCTGCCAATAGTTCCTTGTATCTCACCCGAACTTCCTCTTCCTTAGTTTATATACTTTCACCTCTCACTTGCTTGTTGTTGCCCTTTTCCTCTTTTCCCATCTACCCCTTATCTTACTGTAGCTACATAAATAAAAATGGTCCGATATATCGTTGCCCCTCTATAAAAGGTACATCCTGGAGCCTACCCCTCAACCTTTTTTTCCACCAATACATAATCTAACAAACTACTTTCCATTACGTGCTATATCATACCCTTTTATATTTATTTAACCCCTTCTCATAAAATATGTATTACTTATTATCAAACCTCTTTCTAAAACATAGCTCAATTAAAGGCTCCCCATTTTTATTTACCCCAGGCACCCCAATTTTACCTGCTACTCCCTCCACAACATTTTTGCCCACTTTACCATTGAAATCCCCAACCACCATTACTCTCACACTTAGTTCAAAACTCCCCACGCATTCACTCAACATTCCCAAAATCTCTCTCTCTCCTCTGCACTCTCCTTCTTCAGGTGCATATACGCTTACTATAACCCACTTTTCACATCCAACCTTCATTTTTCTCCACATAATCCTTGAATTAATACATTTGTAGTCTCTCTTTTCCTGCCATAACTTATCCTTCATTATTGCTGCTCCTTCGTTAGCTCTAACTCTATTTGGAAACCCTCACCTAATCCCATTTATTCCTCTCCACTGAAACTCTCCCACCTCCTTTTAGCTTTTTTTCGCTTAAAGCCAGGGCATCCACTTCTTCTCATTCATAACATCCACAATCATCTCTTTCTTATCATTTGCACAACATCAAAAGCACATTCAGACTTCCTTCTTTGACAATTTTCTTATTATTTCTTTTTAGTAATTTATTTTCAGGAAAAGGGGGTTTCTAGCCATTGTTCCCGGGATTTTAGTTGACTTTTACAACACGCATGGCTTACGGAGGAAAGATTCTTATTCCACTTCCCCATGGATATTAAAAGGAAAAGTAATAAGACCAAGAATATTATGAATAAAATCAAAGAAAAGCTCAGATGAGTGTGTATAAATAAACATGTACATGTATGTGTAGTGTGACCTAAGTGTAAGTAGAAGTTTGCAAGACGTACCTGAAATCTTGCATATTTATGAGACAGACAAAAGACACCAGCAATCCTACCATCATGTAAAACAATTACAGGCTTTCGTTTCACACTCACTTAGCAGGGCGTAGTACCCCCCTAGGTGGTTGCTGTCTACCAACCTACTACCTATATATATATATATATATATATATAATATATATATATTTATATTTATATATAAATATATATATATATATATATATATATATATATATATACATACAAGTAAATACATATTTATGCAAGATGCAAAACAACCACGGGGGAGGGGGTTGAGTTGAATGATAGCTCTAGGCCATTTGTGATGCAGTCAGCACATCAGAGATTGCAATGATGCAGAAAAGAGGAAGAAGTTCAAGCAAACACGGTCATGAGGAACATCACTACTGGAGCTATCATTCAACTACCCCCGTGGTTGTTTTACGTATATATATATATAATATAGGGAAGTATCACCTCTAGAACTGACCCATAACCCCGTTCTCCTCCTCATCTTTCACCGTTCTCCTCTGTATTGGGCTGAAGAAGCAACTGGCTTGCGAAACGTTATCCCAATAAACATTCCCAAATGTTGTACAAGTGTCTGGTTGTTCAGCTTACCAGCTGTCTGAACCATTACATCACAGTCTCAGTGTTATACACACAATATCCTCATTGCCCTACTTATAAGGCACCTAAGTTCCCTCGTCTTATAATAACATGTTCATTTTTCCCATTATAATCTACCTTTTCCATAATTACTTCCGCAATTATTTTATCTTTTTCGTAAGGGGAAGTCTATGGTCTTTCCTTAACTCATGGCATAACTTAACAAATAAATTAAATATATAATATTTATGAATTATGAATTTACTATAAATTTATTTATTTATGAATTACGGAAAGATGCTAGACTTTACCTTACGAAACACAAAACAAATGCGACAACAATTATGGAAAAGATAGATTGTAGTGGAAAAATGAACATGTTAATAGACTTAGGTGCCCTACTTAGTCACTCAAGTCTGCCATACTTTACCACAATATGTACGTAACGCAACCTGAGTGTTCCAAATACGTAACATGTATAGAATAGGTCAGCAGAATACTGCAGATGTTCCCAGTTTTGTTGTATATAAAAACAAACAGACGCATGGCCAGCGGTTCCGCTAAGTAATTAATTATCATTGCTTTTAGCTATGAGATCCCACGGCTAACATTTTCTTGGAGGGATGGGGAATTTTGAAGGGAAAACTGAGGAGGAAGATGCTAAGTTTATGTGCTGAACTTTCCTGAATGAGACAAGTTGAGAAATAAAATACACCAGGCAGAAAATGAGAGCGAATTTTTTGTTTGAAGTTTTTGGGATGCGATGGAACGTGTCCAGACTTCTGGCTACCATCTCTGCTTACTCTGCCTTCTGGCTACCATCTCTGCTTACTCTGCCTGCTGGCTACCAACCCTGCTTACTCTGCCTGCTGGCTACCATCTCTGGTTACCCTGCCTGCTGGTTACCATCCCTGGTTACCCTGCTTGCTGACTACCATCCCTGCTTACCCTGCCTGCTGGCTACCAACCCTGCTTACTCTGCCTGCTGACTACCATCTCTGGTTACCCTGCCTGCTGGTTACCATCCCTGGTTACCCTGCTTGCTGACTACCATCCCTGCTTACCCTGCCTGCTGGCTACCAACCCTGCTTACTCTGCCTGCTGGCTACCAACCCTGCTTACTCTGCCTGCTGGCTACCATCCCTCCTTACCCTGCCTGCTGGCTACCATACCTGCTTACCCTGCTGCTGGTTACTATCCCTGGTTACCCTGCCCGCTGACTACCATCCCTGCTTACCCTGCCTGCTGGCTTTCCAACCCCTGCTTACTCTGCCTGTGGCTACCAACCCTGCTTACCTGCCTGCTGGCTACCATCCCTCCTTACCCTGCCTGCTGGCTACCATCCCTGCTTACCCTGCCTGCTGGCTACCAACCCTGCTTACTCTGCCTGCTGGCTACCAACCCTGCTTACTCTGCCTGCTGGCTACCAACCCTGCTTACTCTGCCTGCTGGCTACCATCCCTGCTTACCCTGCCTGCTGGCTACCAACCCTGCTTACTCTGCCTGCTGGCTACCATCTCTGGTTACCCTGACTGCTGGCTACCATCCCTGCTTACCCTGCCTGCTGGTTACCATCCCTGGTTACCCTGCCTGCTTACTACCATCCCTGCTTACCCTGCCTGCTGGCTATCATCCCTGCTTACCCTGCCTGCTGGCTACTATCCCTCCTTACCCTGCCTGCTGGCTATCATCCCTGCTTACTCTGCATGCCCAGCTACTATCCCTATTCAGACAGTCCCGCAGCTACTATCAAAAGTTTAGACAGCCCGCTAGGTACCATCCCTGCTTGTTCCGTGCTTTGTGTTATATTGTCAGTATTTAAAAGCAAATATCAACAGTATACATAAGGAAGACGGGCAGAGGTTGACTCTTAGTAAACTACTGGTTGCTGACTTCAGGTATTATTCCCTTTCCCCCCCTCACTTTAACTCCATCCCCTTACTGTCTCTTTCTTACACTCAACTCCCAAAAATATAAACAATCACACGCATTCAATTTAACAGCTCAGTGGTGCATCACTTGTGTGTGTGTGTGTATACATACATGTATATATATATATATATATATATATAATATATATATATATATATATATAATATTATAAATATATATATATATAAATATAATATATATATATATATATATATATATATATATTATAATATATTATATATAATATATAATGTCGTGCCGAATATGTAAAACTGGTCAATTAGCAAGAACTCATTTAAAATTAAGTCTTTTCTGAAATTTTATCTTATACGTTTAAAGATATATTTTTTCATTAATGTTAATGTAAAAATTTTTAATTTTGCACCAAAACAATCTTAGAAAACTTACCTTACCTTATTATAACAAGAGCAATTTATTTTAGCCTAACCCAACTAAATATATTTTAGATTTGTTTACAGTAATTTAGTACTAAACAAAAACAATGAAATGTATTTTTTTCGTTAGGTTCAGAATGATTTTGGCGAAATTATTGCATAAACAAATTTTCACTTGTCCTATATGGCAAGATGAGCGTTGCTAGTTAAGCAAAGGACGCAAGTTCTGCCTATTCGGCACGACATATATATATATATATATATATATAATATATATATATATATATATATATATATATATATATATATATATATATATATATATATATATATATCCTTAACAAGATTCGAACTTGTGCACTCTACATCAAAGTACATGCACAGCACTTTTGTCATACTTATATTATCTTGACGTTGGAAGACGACCAGAGTGTTCTTCACTCTCACCTGACGTTTGTCATGCTTTGAATCCAGTAAACCTTGACATACATTGTGTCTAGATCAGTCTAGATCAGTGCTCTTTGCGAAATGCTTGCTGACGCATTTTGTGAGTTTCTCTGGATGTTTAACAGAGTTTGAAACAAATTACACACAAACACAAACACACTACTACTGGAGTAGCTAAGTGAACTAGATACCTCAAAGGCGGTGGGACTAGACACTTCTCGGTGGGGCCTGAGAGAAGAAGCACAGGCGCTGTGTGTGCCACTAACAACAATCTTCAACACGTCCATGGAAACAGGCTGATTACCTGAGGTGAGGAAGACAGCAAATGTAGTCCCAATTTTTAAGAAAAGTGAAAGACACGCGGGATTAAACTACATACCAGTGTCACTGACATGTATGCAGAGTAATGGAGAAGATTATCAGAAAGAGAATAGTGGAGCAGTTAGAGAAGAACAAGCTTATACACGACATCCAGCACGGTTTCAGGAAAGGGAAATCATCTGTCATAAACCTACTGGAGCTTTACGACAAGGTAACGGAAGTAAGACAAGAGAGAGAGAGAGAGAGGAGTGGGTAGATTGCATTTTCTTAGACTGCAAGAAGGTTTTCGACACAGTCCCACAGAAGAGATCACTGTAAAAGCTAGAGGCTCAGGCACGCATAACAGGAATGACACTTCAGTGGATCAGAGAATATTTGACAGAGAGGCAACAACTAGTCATGGTATGTGACGAAGTGTCATAGTGGGTGCCCGTGACGAACATGGTTCCACAGGGGTCAGATCTAGGACCGGTGCTGATTCTGGTATATGTGAATGACGTGACGGAAGGGATAAACTCAGAAGTGTTTACAGAAGTGAATCTAATGAAGAGAATTCAGTTGAATGAGGATCAGGCAGGACTACATAGGGATCTCGACAGGCTGCAATCCTGATTCAGTAACTTGTTCCTGGAGTTTATCCCCACCAAATGCAATGTCATGAAGATTGAGGAAGGGCAAAGAAGACCGCTGAGTACAGATTAGGAAAGCCGAAGACTGAAAACCTCACTCAGGAAAAAGATCTTGGGGTGAGCATAACATCGCACACATCTCATGAGGTGCACTTCAAGCAAATAACTGCTGCAGATATGGGTGCCTGGGAAACCTAAGAATAGCATTCAGACACCTTAGTGAGGAATCGTTCAAGACTCTGTACACCGTGTACGTCAGGCCCATACTGGAGTATGTAGCACCAGTTTGGAATCCATACATTGTTAAGCACGTCAAGAAATTAGATAAAGTGCAAAAGTTTGCAACAAGACCAGTCCGAAGCTAATGGGGCATGTCTTACGAGGAGAGGTTAAGCGAAATCGACCTGTCAGTACTGGAGGGCAGAAGGGATAGGGAGACACATGATAACGGCATATAAAATATTGAGAGGAATTGACACAGTGGATAGGGACAGGATGTTTCAAAGATGGGACACAGCAACAATAGGTCACAATTGGAAGCTGAAGACTCAGATGAGTCACAGCGATGTTAGGATGTGTTTCTTCAGTCATAGAATTGTCAGGAAGTGGAATAGTCTGGAGAAGTGATGTAGTGGAGTCAGAAACTATACATAGCTTTCCATGATAAAGCTCATAGAGCAGTAAGAGAGTGGACCTAGTAGCGATCAGTAAAGAGGCGGGGCCAGGAGCTATGAATCTACCCCTGCAACACAATTAGGTGAGTGCAATTAGGGAATACACGCATGCTCACACACATACATACACACACATACATACATACACATACATACACATACACATACATACAAACACACACACAGTGGAGGCTGAAGGGACACTGCAAAGACAAAACAGTGGGGTACGTCAACAAGGGATATACTAACAAGTGTTTGATAAATTACACACAACTGAAGAGGAAATGGAGAAGCTCCTAAGTGATCTTGACACCTCAAAGGCTGTGGGAACGGACATCTCTCCGGGTCCCTTTGGAAGTAGCGGCATTGTGTGCCATAACCCAAAAACTTAACATT
>NW_026485986.1:0-39708 GCF_026875155.1 Cherax quadricarinatus | reverse complement strand
TCTTATCTTTTTTTTCTTACTGATTTCGAGAAAGCAATAAATTTCTGCCCATTATTCGCCCCACCCCAGATCGTGGAATCCGTGTTTATAAGAACTCCAGAAACACTTTTCATATTTTTTAAAAATTTTCTATGGGAGGGACATAGAAAAGAGGTGTCATCCCCCCCGTCACTAAAAACAGCGATATAGCCCCCGCGAGGAGGCATAAAAAGGCAATTTGCAAAAAAATCACAGACTAATAGACTAACATCCATATCATAAAAATCTTTAAAAGGGGGTTCTAAGAAAGAAAACATCGCCAACCATTGGACAGCCTTTCGGGTTGCCAACCCGGGGTTAGTTTGGGGTTTTAAAAAGAGGTCGTTTGGCCTCTCAAAAACTAGGGGAAAACAAGATTTTTGGTCTTGGAGCACTGAAGGCCCAAAAAAAATCCCCGGATACAGTTACACAGATTATAAAAAACCCTTTCACCCAAGTGGGATCATGGGTAATAGTACACAAAATGGTGGTAAAGGAAAAAACAAAAGGTAGGCGATGGATCAAAAAAACACCCGGGCCCCAAACAAAAACCCCAAAAATCAATGGGAAAACTGAGTCAAGTCAGAGGCGGCAAACAGTGAAAGCTTTTTTCCCAAAAAAGGTACGTTTTTTCCCCCCACCCTTTCCCTCATCCTCAATTACATAGGGGAAGAAAGCCACAGAAACCTTTTTCCCCTTTTGCTGAGATATCAGGATTTGCATGAGTGTCATCCATTAAAAAACACTGCAATTCCCACCCGGGAAAATAACCCAAGTTTTTTTAAAAGGGTTTAGAAACAAAATGAGGTTCAATAAAGAAAAATTTTTCCAATTCCCTCCGCAAAGGAATACCCCGGGGAAATAAAAACGGGGAATCGAGTATAAAAAAAATTTCCCAAAACCCACACAATAGACCCCCCGGAAAAACAAATGTGGGGACCGGGAAGTGATAATGTCAGAAAATCTCACTTTAAAAAAACCACAACAATGTTTCTATCACATCTGCAAGGAAAGTGATATGATGGAAAATTTAAAAACCTTTCCCAAAACTGGGGGATCCCAAAACCAATTTTTTATTCCCCTTAAATCCTTGTTCTCTCTAGGCTGGAATACTGCTGTACACAAAAACAAATGTAGAAATTTTTTTAAATTTCCAAAGCAAGGTGCCTAAAAACGTTTTAATTGGTTGATTTGGGCCCAAAAGGGTATTTGTATTTTGAAGGGAAAAACCAAGGGGTTCCCACTGCGCCTGCGCAGATGTGGGGGGGGTATAGGTCAAACGGGGGCACGAGGGGCGGGAGTTTTTTTGAATGTAGTGAGGAGGCTGGGGAAAACCGGGATCAGGAAAATTGGCTTTCCCGGGGGCGGCCAAAGGGTTTAATGGGGGCCTCACTTATAATAGGAAGTGGTAACTTTTTTGGTGAAGGGAGGGAACGTGTTTTAACAGGATCCCAAAAAAAAGGGTGGTAAAATTATGAATAAGGGTTCGAGGGGGGTGTGACTGGGGGGCCCCGGGGGCCATGTGTGTTTTTCCCGGGGAAATCCCCAAAGAGTTAATTTAAATCATCAGATTTAATGGAGTAAATTTTTTTAATGGGGGAAAAAAATTATGAATTAAATCGCTTGTGAAGGGTAATGAATTTCATTGAAAATTTAACATTAAGTTAAAGAATGGGGGATGTAAAAATAGATCGCCCGCCCCGGGGAGGGGGCACGCGGATTCGTACCGAGGATAGTGAAGTTTTATGGAATCACGCCTTTTTTAAACCGGGACAAACCAACGGTTACCTGTCCGGGCGAAAAGAACCGGTCGGTTTAACAGGAAAATCAAAATTTGAGAGGGTAAAAAGGGAGGAAATAAGGAGAAACAATCACCCACATTTAATTTAACCCTTCTTTTTATAGCAGATGATTTTGGGCCCCATTAAGGTAGTTGAAATTTTGGTTTGGTTAGGGGTGACCCAGCTACTTAAAAAAAAATTGACCACCAGAGAAATCGGAAAGTGGGAGTTTAAATTACAAGTTTTTTTTTCCCTTTGAGGATAAAATCCATGTGAAACCCTTACCCCCCCCTTCCCATTCATTTTAATCTAATATAATCTTTTACAGTCCCCCAATTTTAATTAGTAGCACCGTCTTGTGGGTGCTACCCATCCTTTAAGGTTTTGGGATGATAGGAAAGTTTTGTGAGGTAAAGGGAAACCCCATTTGGGCCGTAAACCAGGGGTGGTTAATTTTTTTTCACATATCTACAGGGGTGACAAAGGTAAACAAAGGGTTTTTTCCCCCCAATGATTTTTCTTGTAAGCATGTATGTTGAGGTACATAAAGGTTTTTTCCACCCTATAAAATTTTCCATATCTGCCCGCTGGTCCTTCCTAAACCCGGATCCCAATCAGAAAAAAAATTTAAAATTAAATTACTTAAAAAATTAAGTAAATGATTGAAGGAAGTGGGTATGGGGTACAAAAATTTTTAATGGGGTCGTGGGGGGGATGATAATTAGCCCAAAATTAAAAAATAGCACATGGGGGGGTTTAGGATTTTAAAAGGATTTAAAGTGCAAAAATTTTATCTCACAAGGTGTCTATTTTAAGTGTATATTTGGTAAATTTTTAATTTCCCTAACCAGGGCCGGGGTCTGAGGAATTTTAGTGCGGCGGCAAGCCCATGGATGCCAAAGCAAAGAAAGCGTCACTACAACCCCGGGGGGTCATGTTAAAATCATAAAACCCAAGTGAAAGGGCTTTAAATGAGACAAGAAAGGGGAAAACCCCGGGTGAATTAAAGCTAAAACCTGATCCCTTTTGAAATAGATATGAGTATATAGATTTGGGTTTTATAAGGACGTGAGACCCGGATCTTCTGGTGAATTTTTGCAGATGTTTCTGAAAGGGAGCGGCTGCTGGAAAAATTTATGAAGTGGGGGAAAAAAATTGTGCCCTCCCCCCAAAAAAGGTTTTAGAGAAGGTAAAGGGGTAAAAATGTTTTTGGAAACCCTAGTAAGGAAAATAAAGGGGTTTGTTCCCAAAACCCCCCAAAATTTTAGGGCATCCCCTGTTTTTTTAACCCGGGGGAGAAAAGGGAAGGGGGTTTTTGGTCTACCCTTTTAAACAGTCGAACATGAAGGAGTGATCTTGCAAGTGTTTAAATTATCCCTTTTTTAAAAGGGGACAAGAAAAGGGGAGATGCGATTTTTTCTGACCAAGCTTTCCCCCAAATGTAGAGGGACCCCTATAGGGGCATTTGATTTGTTGGGGGTCACTTAGGGTAACTTGGGGGAAAAGTTTTTTGGTTTCTGTAAGCTAATTTGGCTATTTTAAAGACCCCCAGATCACAAACCCGCAAAGCTTACAGCAATTTAGGATCAAACAAAAAGGGCACTCTTAAGACCTTGAGAAATTTAAATATGATCGGGAGGGAGCAGAGGGGTTGTTGAGCCCCTTTTGATTCAGAAAAAAATTTAAAACCCACAAACAGTAGAGGGGCTAAAAAACAAAATATCAAAGGGTTACTTGGGGTTGGAAGAAAAGAGGGGCCCTTTTGCGGGGGGCAATTTGGGCCCAAACTGCAAAACCGCCACCCCCATTACCTTAGGAATACCACGCTACACCCCCCAGTGAAACCCCGGGTCAATTTTCCCCAAAAGGAAACTTTTTTTCCTAATATTAAATCATAACCCCCTATTTAAACGGGGTTACGTAGGACATATAAAGTGACGGGGCCAGTAATAGGGGTTCCCCCACTTCAAAGCAAATGGAGGAAGTCCCACAAAAAGGGGTTACCCATTTGAAAGGGGTCAGGCAAAAAAAGGGGAGAGTTTGGGATTTTCTGCTAGGGTTTACTTTTTCTCTGGGGAAACGTAATGCCTATAATTAGGGGATTTTTAAAGTGGAAAGATTGGAAAAAGCTTGCAAGATGTATAAAGGTGTTGGGAAAATTTTAATTTAAGGGATTGCCGTGCAAACCCTTGCCCCATTTTTTAACCCTTTTAAAACAAGGGAAGACCCCAAACAAATGGAAAGGGGCGGTTAATCGTAATAAAAGGAAAACAATAGAAACTGATAGTGATAAAAAACCCGGACACAAACGGGTTTACCCAAAACGAAAAAGATGGCAGCAAAAGCCCGGTTTAATGAGGGGGCCTAGCTGGGGTGGGCTTTACCTGTGTTGGATGTGGTAAATTAAATTGAAAAACGGCTTTAAATCCCAAAACTTTTAACAGCATTACTGGCCCGGGATCACAACGTACCTTCAAAAAAACGTAATTCCCAAAAGGGTGAAGGAACAAATGGGAGATTTTGCTATACCCCAAAAACCTGGTTTTTTTCTCGAATAAAAAGGGCCCAGAAAAAAACACACTGTTTATGAAACTGTCAGGCTGGGCAATGAGAGAAAACGTTTTTAATGCCGTAATTGTGGATAGGCCCCCAGAGAAAATATCTACAAAGGGCTTGGTAACGTATGAAAGGCTTTTCAAGAAAGGGTTTTAAATTTGGCACCTTCTGGAAAAATTAATGATAATGTGGGGCCTAAAATATTTTGAAAGGTATTTGACCTTTAAATGCCCCCTTTGAAAAGGGGTAGGGACAAAAAAATGGGAGTCCCCCTTTCTAAGGACCGCAGGAGGTCACTTTGATGTATGGAGCTTCCTAGTACTGAAAAAGAATGACGGGAAAGGAAGCCATAAAAAACAGTTACGGTGGTTTTCCATAAAGGGTATCCCCCCCAGTAAAAAATATATTTTAAATAGGGATAAAAGTTAAACCCTGTGTTAAAAAATTATGGGAATTTGGGACAGCTGGGGTCAATGAAAATAAAGGAAAGTCCAAAAGTTTCCCTTTTTTACTCAAGAAAAATTTCCAGAAGGATTTTAAAATTTTAAAATCTGGACAATACTGGGGGGGTTAAACCTTCCGGGGAAAAGGCTGAACCATCCAAAACTACCCACTAATTCCCCCGGATGGCGTTTGGCCCAATTTAAAAGGGCTAAAGCCCCACGAATAAAGGCAAGACAAAAAACCCTGTTGACTGCTTACAAAGTTAAAATTTAAAATGGGGCATTAAAAATTTAATAAATTCATAGAGGGGTACCCCCCGACAACCCCAGATTTTTGGTCACTATTTGCCCACCCGGAGTGAAAAAAGGATTCTAAGACCCACCTTGGGGAAATTGTTTTTTAAATTTTTGTCCCCAAGGGAGTAAAAAAAAAGGTGCCAGTTTAAATGCCTGTTTGTTACAGGTCCGTCTTTTACGGAAAAACGGGGTTGACATATTTTTAAAAACTTCGGGGTTTAAAATTATGCCTTTACGGGGCATAATTTAAAGTTTCCTGAGATTTGGGTCTGCAGGGGGCTGACCGGGATTCCCACAAGGTTTTTAGGGCCCCCGAGAACCCTTAGTGCCCCCTTTAAACCCCTGAAGACTTTTACTTCAGGAGTGTTTGTTTGGTACCTCCACCCCGTTCCTACTCCAGGCAACGATAAATGAAACACCTTAAGCTTTAACAGGTGGTCCACTGATTTGGAGTAAGGGGGGTTTTAAACAATTTTTTGTGGAAATTTTTCCGGGGGGTTGAGGGTCTACTAAAGGGGAAAACAAATGAGAATAAATGAAGGGGCAAAATTAAAAAATGCAAGGTGCAAAAGGGCCCCGAGGGAATGGAACAGAAATTTCCCATTTTTAAGGGCTCAAAAAAATTTAAAGACCCCCTGGATTTTGAAGTGTCTAAATATTAATTTTTTAAAAATTGCTGGGGGATTGGGACACGGGGGGAGAGACTTGTTATCGTTAAAGAAAAATAACTACGAAAGGGCTCAAAAAAAAAAAACCAAGGAGTCAAATTGGGGAAATTTTTTTAAAAAACCTTTAAATCCACTAGGCTTAGGGGGAACCCACTTACCATAAGGGAAAAATTGGGTTGTTTCAAGAAGATGGAAGCTTAAGTGTGTTGGGATAAAACCCCTTCCCTGGGGGAATTTTTTTTGAAAGGGGGGAAAACAAATTTAGGTGAATAGTAAAATTACCATTGTTGGAGTTCCCACGAAAATGTGGCCAGTAAAGTGGAGAAAATGAACCCCAATTTTTTTTGGCGATTTTTTTGAAATTAGCATATGGAGCGGGCGTTATTCAATGTAATAGTCCCATTTCTCTTGTTATGTTAAGCTTAGGTGGCTCCCAATCAAATAAACGTACCTTACCCCCTTTGGGAAAAAAAACGGCCATTTATGTAGGTGTAAAATTAAAAGGCCAATTATAAGAAAAAAATTTGCGAAGAAAAATATCAGCGGACACCGAAATTTGGCCGATAACGGGGAAATCCTTAAAAGGGAATTCGAATGGTAACAAAAGTTTGTTTTATGTACAAAACGAGTCCGGAAAATCAATCAAATGCAGGAAAATTTATAACATTTTGGGTTTTCACAAAAGTTTAACCTTTAATCAAAATTCCTGGTGACAGAATCCAGTGATTTCTTGTCTCGGGGCCCTTGATTATAAAAAAATTTTGGTGAGTGTTTATCGGGGGGTTTAAAAGGGGCCCAAGTTGGCGGGTTGGACAAAATTAAGGGCCCGGTGCAAAAGGCAATATTGCCCCTCCCGAAATTACGGTGAGAAACCGCTCCAGTCGTAGTCCCCCCTTACCCAAATTTGCCCCATGAATAGGTATTTTTTCCTTTAAACCCAAAGGGTGATTAGGTGAAAAGGGTTTAGTTTTTAAAATTTATAAGTAAATAAATTATTTTTTTAATTTTTCCCCCCTTTCCCCGGGAAGATAGGGCCTACAGGGGGAAACAAGAAAAAACCCCAAAGGGATAAAGATTAATTAATGGGGACGGAAAAATTGTAAAAAGGCTCAAAATAAAAAAAGCGGGGTTGTATTTAGGGGGTTGATGTAATTAGGTGCAGAGGCGGGTTTTAAAAAATCCCTGAGTTGGGGGAATATGCTAAGCCCCCTATTTTTGGGCTGCCCAAAACCCTTCTTTGGGGAAACCTTAAATTGTCTAAATGCCCATAAAACGGATGCACGGTGGGGTACAGGTCCCTTTAAAACTGTATTTGGGAAACCTTCTGGATTCCACAAGGAGGAAAAAGTGAAAAAAAGGGTTATCAAGTCGGTGAAAATATGTCCCCGGGGGGATGCCAAAAACCTACATGTACCCGGTCCTCCACCTTTCCCCAAGGAACGCATCCCATTTGGGTAAAACCATTTGATGGACCGGAGTGGACAAATGGGGGCCAGTATTTTAAAGGTACTTCAAAAGGGTTTTCCCCTTGAAGGTGAAAATTTTTTATTTTTTTTTAAACGGGGTACTAGGGTTTTCATTAGAAGGGGCTCAGGACTTGCCCTGCAGAACAATTATACAGTTTGGTTCCGGGAAATTTTTCCCACTAGGAGACCCTGTCCAAGTTGATAAACTCAGATAATGCCCCCAAATTTTTTGTAGGGGGTTCCCCTTGATGGAAAAAAATAAGGTGATAAAGTACAGCCCTTTTTTGACCCACGGGGGTTGGTGTCGGGAAAAAATTTATTACTCCCCGGACCCCCCTTGGGGCGGGGGGAGGACTGTACAAAAGGGAAGATGGAAACAGTAAAAAGATGTTTTCTTTAAGGTGTACACGGGAAAGAGAATTAATTTGGAGTATTTCCTTTGCCGGGTTTTTGGTGGGGGCAGAAAAATGGGGAAAAAACAATCCGCCCTCTGTCATACATAACAAACCACTCCGACGCGGAGTTCCTGACCCCCTTTTCACCTAATATGTGGACAAAGGTTAGAATTTCCCCCTATCTATAGAGATAATCCCGCGGAAGGGGATGGGATTAATAACCTGACCGTGTTGAGTGATAATTCAAGGTTTTAAAAAAAGGGGTTTTTAAATCATTGGTCTGATGTGTGGCGAAAAGAATATCTTCTTCCCACTACGTAAAACATTTTTTAAATGGTGCGCCGGGGCATAAACGAAGAAAAATTAAACCCAAAAGGTGACTTTGTTTTAAAATTGATACTGAAAAACATCGAACTTTGGTGGCCTCGGGGCAAGGTAGTTACTTTATCCCCAGATGCAAAAGGGGTGTTGTCAAAACGTCAAAGAGTTTTTTGGGGGTCAGGAAAGTTTGGTACCATTAAAAAAATATTCCCCCTTAGAATTAAATGGTTTCCCCAACCGTCCCGTGGAAATCAAAAAGGGAAAGGGGGACACGGGGTGTTTTTAAAAGCCCCATTTGCCCGAAAATCCCAAGAAGAAATTGAAAGTAAGACCCCTTGGGAAAAACAGCCCCCAATCTAGAGAGGGCGGGAAAAGTCCCCTGGGGGAAAAGACGAAATTTTTAAAGGGTCTTTAAAACAATGACTTCCCCCCGGGCCGCGGGTTTTGGAAAAATTTTTTAATTTCCAAGCTTTTTGGTTCCTAATAAGGGGTTTTTGTTTTTGTTTTTGGTCAAAATGTATTTGTATTTTAAAATGGAACCAACTGGGTTCCCGCTGCGCCTGGCAGTGGGGGGGGGATAAAAGGGTCAAGCTGGGGACAAGGGGCGGGAGGTGTTTTGGGAATGTAGTGAGGAGGCTTGAAAACCGGGGATCAAAAAATGGCGTTCACGGCACCAAAGGGGATTAATAGGGGCCCTCCTTATAATAGGAAGTGTCGTAAGCTGCCCTGGGGAAGATGGGGGAAAACGTAAATTTAGGGGAAAACCACCGAAAAAAGGTAAAAAAATTTAGTAATTAAGGGTTTCCCGCCGGGTGTGATTTTTCCACCCATGGTGTGTTTTTTCCGGGGGAAAATACCCGTGAGTTAACCCTCACTCATCGGCCCAGATTTTAAATTGGGTGATCTAATTTTTAAAAATAATTTATGAAACGTTAAATCGTTTTGGGGAAGGTAATTTTTTAACATGAAAATAACTTTAAGTTAAAGAAAAATTTTGGGGGATTGAATAGTTTCGCCCGGCTCTGGGGCCCAAACCGTGATTCTCTTTCCCGAGGATAGGGGAAGTTTTATTGAATCAGTTTTTCAAAAACCGGGAAAAAACCAACGGATAACCCGTCCTGGGAAAAAACCCGGTGGGTTTTAACGGGACATCGAAATGAGATGGTAAAATGGAGGAAATGGGATATAATCACCACATTTAAAAGTAACCCTTCTGTTATAGAAATTTTTGATATGGCCAGTTAGGTAAGTTTTAAATTGGGTAGGTTATGGGGATCCCGCTAAAATCAAGGTGACCCCAAAGAAAATCTGATAAGTGGGAGATTTTTGTACAAAGTGTTTTTCTTGATGGTATATCCATGTGTAAAATACCCCCCCCCCTTCATTCAGTTAAACTAATATAAACATACATCCACAATTAAATTTGTACACCATACTTGGGGGTGCATCCCAAACCTACTGGTCTCGGATAGTATGGATGATTGTGAGGTCGAAGGAAACCCCTTGCCATGACCAGGGGTTTGGGTTTAAATTTTTCAACGTCACACGGGGTGGGTTAAGGGGAAACAAAATGGGTTTTTCTCCCAATGAGTTTACTTGTACCCTGAAGGGTTTAGGACATTAAAAGGGATTCACCCCATAAAATTTTTCCCTTAAAAGGCCTTTTTTTAAGGCCCGGGGAAACTGGCAACTTGGAAAATATCAGAGAAAATTTTAAATGAAATGTGGGGTTTCAAAAAAACCCTAAATTTTGGGAAAAGGTTAAGGTCCCCTTTACCCGTACCCTTGGAATTCGGGGGAAAAGGGGTTTCGTGTAATAAGCCCGTTGGAAAATTTTGGAGGGGTAGTTCCATTTGCACACGGGAAAACCCCTCCCCCACCCAAAGCAAAAAAACTGGGGAGATGAAAAAACTCCCTAAAGAAGATTTAGGGGGGCCACGCTTACGCTAAAAGACAACAAAATAAAATGCAAGGGTCCAGATGTTAAATTTCTTTCCCCGCTTTCATGAGGGGGAATTTCTAACGGACATCTGGTGTCTTCCAAAAAGGGTTTTGGCCCGCCCCTAAAGTCCCGTACCTGCCAACCGGGCTGTGGTTCGACTCAGCTTATTTTTCCCGGGCCCGCGTAACAGCTGGGTTTAACAGGGCCCCGATACCAAAAACGGCGCCCGGTCACAGGCCGGGCCGCGGGGGCCCTTGATCCCCCGGAAAAAAAACCCCCCAGATAAACTCCAGGTTTAATTTTGTATACTTTTCGCCCCACATAGATGTAAGAGAGTACTGGGAGTGAAGGGAAAAAAATGACAGTACGGGAGTGAAGGGGTGGGGACGTACTGGGAAATGAAGGAATGGATGACAGTACTGGGAAATGAAAGGGAAAGGTAACAGTGCGGGAAAGTGAAGGAAGGATGACAAAATTTTTGGGGGTGAAAAGGGATGGATGACCGTACTGAGAGTGAAAAGGGATGAAAAAAGTAATGAGAGTGAAGGAAATGGAGGGCTTTGGGGAGTGAAGGGAAAGGATAAAGTTTTTGGGAAGTGAATGGATGGATGACCCGTGCTGGGGGTGAAGGGATGAATAACAGTTAATTTTGGGGTGAAGGGGTGGATAACATTTCTGGGGGGTGAAAGGGGTGGATCCCGTAGGGGTTAAGGGATGGGTGGGCGGTACTGGGGTGAATTTTAAAATTCCCAAAATTCCCAAATTTATTCTTATAAGGGTACAAAGCTGAGTTTTTCAAAAATTTGGTTTTTGTGTGGGTTTTCATGAAATAAAATAATGATTACAGAGTGTACCACCCAGAACAACCCAGCTGGCTAGGCATTTCGGGCAGGGCTTAAATTTTAATTCTTAATTTTAAAATATTTCAAATTATGAGTAAGTTTTGGGAATATGGTAAAATGACAAATACTATTTGTGAAATTTAGCAATGGGAATGTTTTGTTTTGGGACGTACTTTGTTTTTAGTATTGGAGTATCACAGGGTTCATTATTTTAAGAAATTTAGATTTAAAATTTCTGTTTATGGCAAATGGGGGAGTGAGTGTAAGGGTAAACCACCAGGTTGGGATTCGTGTAGTTAGTTGAAAGGGGGTGTATCAGGAATAAAATGTTTTAAAAATTGGGAAATTTTTAAAGGGGATGAAAAGTGTCGCATTTTTAAAAGTTCCCCAGTAGGGTGTTCCAATTTTAGGGCCCTTTTACATTCATTGAATTTTTGGAAAGGGTTTTTGGCGGACACGGGGAATGTCGGGAGAAAAGTTTGTGTCTGGTGTTATGCCGGGGTTTTGTCACAACTTTTCAAAAAAAGCTTTTTTGGTCAAGGTTGATATTGAGGGTTTTAAAGGGCCCCTAGATGTAGATTCACAGTAGTAAGTGTGGGGTGTACTGAAAAGGGGGGTTTTAAAATTTAGATTATGAAGATGGGGGGGGGGGGGGTTTTCCCGGGATTTGGGGTTTTGTTTATTTATTCTTTCTGCAGTTTTTGTTGGGGATTATTGGCTTTAGGGGGTTTCTGAGTTTATCCCCAAACACAAATAGCAAGGTTTAGGTATGAAAAATTAAGTGAGTGGTTTCAAGGGGTGGGAAGGGCATTTTCGGCACGGAAAATATGTATCTTGGGAAAAATCCCAAACCCTTTTGGGTACTTTTTTTGGGTTTTATGTTGGATATGGGTGCTGGGAAAATTCCCGGTTGTTTGCAAGGGATAGGCCTAAAGGGAAATTTGCCCCCCCATTATTCCCGGGAATTAGAGTGTTGTCAATCTTAATGTTAATTTGTGATTCCCGCTCTGCTACCAAAAAATAATTTTAGTAGGTTTTGTCAGTGTTTAAACGTAAGTTTAAATTTGGGTGTCCCTCCAATTTGAAATTTTGGGTCAGGGTTCTCGTTAACAAAGGTTGAGGGTGGCAAGATTTTGGGGGGAGAGATGGGCATAAGTCGGTCGTCAGCAAAGGAAAGGGTTTTAGGTGTTGGGGTACGTTTTTAAAGATAAATTTAAGTATAAAAGGAAAAAGCAGGGAACAAGGGGCACTTCCCCCAGGGAACTCCCCGTTCCCAAATGGCCGGGTTGTTTTATTCTGCATCTTTAAAAATGACTACTGATACTATTAGTAAAAAAATTGAAATAAGCAAGCGCATGGGCCCCTTTTTACCATAATGGTCAAGTTTTTGGAGTAAGGGTGCGTGGTCTACTGTGTCAAAAGTTTTTTTTAGGTCAATAAAAATTCCTAGTGGGTTTTCCTTTTTTTCCCGTGCAGTGTAAAGCAGAAACCAAGCAAATTTTTTTGAAATTTCTCATTAGTCTTTTATTTTCCTGAATCCCCAAAATTTGGGAGGGGTTTTAGTATGTTTTGTCCCTTAAAAATGAATACCTTCCTGTGAACGGTTTCCAAAAATTTTGGGAAAAGCAAAAAGGTAAATTAGATAAAGGGCCCATAGTTTGGTTTTTGTTTTGTAGGGTCCACCCCTTTTTTATTGGGGGTAACCCTTTCCACCTTTAGTAGTTTTGGGGAAAGGGGCCCGTTTCTAGGGGAAATTTTAAAAAATAATTTAAATAGCATGCAAGGGCCAAAGGCCGTCGCTTGTTTCAGTAAAAGGGGGACATGAGACAGATCCCCGGGGTTTTTTTTTAAGTGAAAATTATAACTCGGTGAAATTTTCCCTGGGCTCAGTTGGTGCGATAGAAGGAAAATTTTGGGAAAAATTCCCAAAACTTTGGTTGTCCCCCCATGGGCCTTGGTAAGGGGGGATTTTTTTTGGCGAGATTAGACCTATGGTTGAAAGGGAAATCGTTTTTTTTGTTACTGTGTTAGGGGAGTAGGGTGTTTTTATTAGGTTTAGTTTGGACAATTTCTTTTTTTTTTTCAGTTTTTGGGTCCCCAAATCTGAGAGAGTGTTTTCCCCCGGGCTTTTTTTTTATCTCCTCTATGTCTGTGAAAACACTGGGGTGTTTAGTTTTTTTGGCTTTCTTTATTACTTTGGTGAGAAAATGATAAAGTGTTTTTTAAAAATTTCTTTGTGTATTAAGGCCCCGTCTAAATTGCTTTTCATAATTTGGGGGTTTTTGTCAATGGATTTTAGAAAAGGTTTTGGTTTCCTTTGGGGAACCAAACCCTTTGTTTTGATCTGTTTCTTTTTAAAAGGACAAAAGTTTGTTTTATAGTTAAGTAAAATTTTTTAAAAAAATTTTCCTTGGGCCCGTCACAATAAATTGGGCCCTTGGGGGGAATTCTGTAGGCCCGTCAACGTCCTAGGGCAGCTGTGAACTTCCTTATTGAGGCCTCGTCCCTGGAGTCCCAAATGAGGGCTTTTTTGTATTCAAGGGGGTGATTTACCCATGTTTGTCGGAGGAAGGTAGGGGATGGTTCCCGGGGTGCTATCTGGATTATCCCCGATTTAAGGGGGGTTTGTATATTGGTCCATATGTGGTCTTATTTGGGTTTCACTTGTCCCCGTGAAACCCGGTTGGGGTTTTTTATTGTTGGTAGAGAAGTGTGTTGGGTTATATTTTGATGGGAAAACATTAAAAGGGTGTTTATCTAGAAAACCAATTTTTGAGTTGAAAATCTCCAGCTAAGAGAAGGTGGGGGCTTATTCATTTGTCCCGTTTGGGGTTTTTAGTGACTTTAATTTCTCACTGAAATTTTGGGAGTTTTTTGTGAGGTACCGGTAAAAATTGGGACCCCTTGTTTTAGGGTCTTTAAAGGTTTTTTTTCAGTAAAAATTTGCAAAAATGTATTTCCCCCTATTCATTTATAAAAGGGAAATGGTTTCTAATACAAGATAATTGGGGGTTTGAGTAATAAATTTCAATACCACCCCCAACTTGGTTTGGCTGCAGTTGGGGAATTGCCCGTGTTCCTGGGAGGGGTTGATATTAAATTTTTGTTTCCCGGGTTAAGGGCCGGTCTCAGTAAGAATAAAAGCAGGAGAAGGGTTTTCTTTTGTGATTCAAAGGGGTGCCAAGGGGGTCATCATAGTGTTTGCTTAAAGGGCCCCGATGTTGTAGTTAAGTACTGATAGACTTTTGCATTGTTTGGCAAAAAGTGCTGGTTGTGATGTGTGTAAAAGGCAGTTACTTTCCAATAGGTTTTTATTTGGGGGTCAAATTTTGGAGGGTTTTTAAAGGGCCGTGAACAATTTATCTTCTTGTTTTAAAATTTTGGTTATTTATATCCTGAGTTGTGTGTTGAGTTCTAGGTACTGATAAAAGTAGTGGGAGGAAGTTTGGAAAGTTATGCTAGGTATTTTGGTCGTTTTAAGTATGTCACTACCCCAAAAAATGAAGTTGGGGTTATCTATGTGTTTTTTCTGGAAAGAACTAAAATACAACTAGGTTTTTAAACTAGTAATATAAAATACAAAATTTAAAAAAAAACAAAACTCTCACTTTAATTTTCAAATAAGGCTAATATAATGACTTTTTTGGATTATGTTTTGACTGAATGAGCTATAGTACAAAAAAATTTAATCTAATAATAAAAAAAATACAAATTAAATAGCACCAAAACTCTTCCCAGTAATTGCATTAAAGGTCTAATTTTAAATGAATTTGGGATTGACTATGTATTGACTAGAATGAGCATAGTACATGAGTTTAATTTTGGGCGAAGGGGATGGGTGACAGTGGTAAATGATGGATGGTTTGGTAGTGCATTTGAAAAGTTGTGGCAGGGCATGTGATTTTGTGGGAGTGCTTTTGATGTTTTGTGGGGAAAACATGTGATGGGGGTTTTAGAAACATTCGATGCGTGTGGGAGTGCATGTGTTGGGTGTGGGAAGGGATGCGAAATTTTGTGAGCGTCTATGTGATGAGGGGGGGGTTCCAAATGATGGATGTTTGAGAATGGATAGGTGTTGGAGTGCATGTGAGATGTGTGAAAGAAAGTCCTGGATGTGGGAGAGCATGTGGTTGGGGGTGGGAGCGCTTTTGATTTCGTGGGGAAATGCAAAAGTGAAATTTGGGATTGGAGTGCATGTGATGGGTGTGGGGGTGCATGGTTTATGATGTGGGGGAAAAAGTGATGGTGTGGGAAGTATAAGTGTGGGGTGGGGAGTGTTAAAATGATGGGTTTTGGAAAAGGGGTGTGGGGTATTTGTGATTTTTTGTGGGGGGGGAGAGGGAAATGAAAGGATGGGTGTGGGATGGAAAGTAAAAGTTTGTGGGAGTGCATTTATGGTTGGGGGGAGAGCAGGGAATGGGAGGGGAAGGGGTGTGGGGAAAGCCCTGTGTTACGTGTGGGAGTGCATTTGAAATTTGGGGTGGGAAATGCAGGTAAAGGAATTTTTGGGGGGGTTTTGGGAAAGATTTGATTAGTGGGGAGGGGTTTTGGGCTGATGTGATGAAGAAAGTGGAAGGCAAAATGAATTGGGGGGTGCATATGAAAGTGAAAGGGGGGCATGTGATGGGTGTGGGAAGGAAAATGTAAGAGTGTGGGTTGGGGGGTGGGAGTGCATGAGAAACCCTGTGGTAGGTGTTTTTGGGAGTGCAATGTAATGAGTATAGGAAAGGGTAGGGAAATGCAAAGTGATGGTTGTGGGGGGGATGTGATGGGGGGTGGGATGGTGTGGGGGGGGCAAAACTGATACTTGGGGGAGTGCTGTATGAGTGGGGAGTGCATGTGATGAGTGTGGGAGTGCATGTGATGAAAAGGGAGTGAATTTAAGAGTGTTGGGGGTGCATGTTATGGTTGGGGGAGTGCAAAGTGATGGGTGTGGGAGTGCATTGGGTGAGTTTTGGAGTGCAAAGTGATGATGGGGAAAAATGCATGTGATGGTGTGGGGGTGCATGTGATGAGTGTGGAAAATGATTTTGATGGGGTGTGGGGGTGCATGTGATGAGTGTGAGAGTGCGTGTGGTTTGGGGGGAGGGCAGTGATTTTTTGGGGGGTGGGGTGTGGGAGTGCCCTGTGAGGGGGTGTGGGTGGGGTGGGGAGTGTATGGGGTGAAGGGTTGCAAACGCCACAATCAACCCCAAAGTAGGGACAACCCGTCAAATTCCTCCCCCACCACTACTGTTACTGATGAAAAAGCCCAAATAAGGGCCCCTACTTATGGCCGCGACCCAGGACAACAGTAACCATTTTTGTGACATTGACGTACCTACGACTTGTTGACTCCTTCGCTAGTTTGCTAAATTTTTTGCTTGCAGAAAAAAATTTTAAATGCCACACATTATATATTGGTGGTAATTGGGGTCAGGTGGACAACATCAAGTAAAAGTTTTTTTAAAAGGGGCCCAGAGTATAATGTTCCAGGACATAATTTTTTTTGTAGGTATTGCACCCGTTTTTTTCTTTTAAAGTCTGTTTAAAGGTCAGGGCAGTGGGTGCCCTTTCCCGTATAATTTTCACACCTTAGGAAATGCTAAATTTTACATGGGTTTTCAGTGTGAGGGTGCAAAAAGGTTTTGTAGAAAGAGTTGTCCCGCCTGAGTTCAAACCCGCGGACAAAACCCGTATATAGATTTTTTGTTTCCCGTGCTGCTTAAGACTCTCCCCAATGAAGCCCCGGGGAAAAACCAAATTTTTCTTCCCCAGGATGGGGGTTTTTTTTTTTTTTTTCCTTTTTGGGATATTATTTCCATTTTTTTATTGACCCAAATGGGGCGAAAGCCAAATCCCTCCCTGGAGTAGCCCCGTGTAATTCTTTTGCACCTACGGGCCCCCCAGTTTGTCGCGTCCGGGGGTGACGGCCCGGGGGCTTGGGCCCCCGGCCCAAAAGTAAAACCTTACTGTCGCACAGAAAAGCCTTTTGCGTCTGCCAGCTTGTTCATATTTCGTGGCACGTGCTGCCCTCTCTAGGCCTACCCGGTCAGTGGGTCGCTGGGCCCACTCTCACTTCACGGCCGACTGACTCGAGAGGTACAAGTGCTTCCCTCCACGGACTGGCTATCGATCATTCCCTCACACTGCCGTTGTGTACTCACTCCTATCAATAAAGCCAAACTAGTCCACGGCTGTATCATTGCTACTACGCTACCTCCATCGGCACTAAAACGTTGTTTAACAGCAAGAACAGCAATAACATGGGTGGGGTGTGGGAGTACATGTAATGAGTGTGGATGGGATGTGGAATGCATGTGATGGGTTTAGGAGTGCATGTGATGTGTGTGGGAGTGCATGTGATTATGTGTGAGAGTGTATGTGATGTGTGTGGGAGTGCATGTGATATGTGTGAGAGTGCATGTGATGTGTGTGGGAGTGCATGTGATGTGTGGGAGTGCATGTGATGTGTGTGGGAGTGCATGTGATGTATGTGGGAGTGCATGTGATGTGTGGGGAGTGCATGTGATGTGTGTGGGAGTGCATGTGATGTGTGTGGGAGGGGTGTGGGAGTGCATGTGATGAGTGTAGATGGGATGTGGGAATGCATGTGATGGGTTTAGGAGTGCATATGTTGTTTTGGGAGTGCATGTGATGGGTGTGGGAGTGTATATGATGGGTGTGGGAGTGCATGTGATGAGTGTGGAAGAGCAAGTGATGGTTGTGGAAAGAACATGTGATGGATGTGGGAGATCATGTAATGGGAGTGGGAAGGGTTGTGGGAGTGCTAATGGTGGGTATGGAAGAACATGCGATGGTGTGGGGAGCGCATGTGATGGGCGTACGTAAGGCCGATATCGAAGAATGCAGTACCGGTATGGAACCAACACTGGTCAAGAACATCAAGAAGTTGGAGAAAGTGCAGAAGTTTGCAATAAGACTTGTCCTTAGCTAAGGAGAATGTCTCATGAGGAGAGGTTAACGAAATTCAGTCTGATAACACTGGAGGACAGGACCAAGGATGATGTGATAACGTCGTACAAAATACTGAGAGGAAATGACAAGGTGAATAGGAACAGAATGTTTGAGAGATGTGACACAGGAACACGAGGGCAACACTGGAAGCTGAAAACTCTGATGAGTCATTGGGGTCGATTGGAATTATTTCTTCAGCCTTAGAGTTGTCAGGAAGTGGAACGATCTGGAGAGTGACGTAGCAGAGCGGGATCCATACATAGCTTTAAGAACAGGTATGATAAGACTCTTGAAGCCAGGATAGAGTGGACTAGTAGCAACAGTGAAGAGGTGGGGCTAGGAGCTGTGAATCGACCCCTGCAACCACATATAGGTAAGTGCACACACCGCAATGGTCTGTGATGCTACAAGAAAATAAGGAAACAAGTGCGAATATTGTGGACAGTGATGCTCACCTTTGTAGTGATAAGATTACCAGATAAGTGATCAAGATGAGATGAAACTAAAAGATGAAAGGGGGAAAGTTTGAAGAGGGAAGATGAAAGGGGAAGATGAAAGGGGGAAAATGAAAGAGGGAAGATGAAAGAGGGAGATAAAAGAGGGAAGTTTGAAAGAGGGAAAAATGAAAGAGGGAAGATGAAAGAGGGAAGATGAAAGAGGGAAGATGAAAGAGGGAAGATAAAAGAGGGAAAATGAAAGAGGGAAGATGAAAGAGGGAAGATGAAAGAGGGAAGATGAAGAGGGAAAATAAAAGGGGGAAGATGAAAGAGGGAAGATGAAAGAGGGAAGATGAACGTGGGAAGGATGAAAGAGGGAAGATCAAGGAAGGAAAATGAAGGGCTTCAGAATGGACTTACACAGTGCCGACACCCAGAGGAACTTTACTCACTTGTATGTTGGAGAAAATTGGCCAGTTGTTTTGGGATTTTAGTGCCTCGCTCTTTGCTGGGAGTGTACCGACGACCGTCATGGCAGGGAATAAGTAGCAAACCCTGATGGAAAGTGATTAGTGTCTCCTTAGGGAAACTTCTTAACTGCGGCGGCAGTGGGTGTGTGTATCTCCAGGTGTTAAAAAATCTATGTTTACTAGTATGTAATGTTTACTGTTAGTATATAATAGTTAGGAAGAGGGGAGAGAGAGAGAGAGAGAGAGAGAGCGGGGGAAGAGAGAGGAGAGAGGAGAGAGAGAGAGAGAGAGAGAGAGAGAGAGAGAGAGAGAGAAGAGAAGAGAGAGAGAGGAGAGGAGAGAGAGACAGAGAGACAGAAGAGAGGGCAGACAGACGACAGACTAGCCCTACAGAGGATGAGGAACCCACGAGAGGCAGTCTGGAATTCATAATTATTTCCATTTAGGATTCACCTGATCTCAAGCCACAACAGACGCGGACATGTCTCCTGTTCTCCAGCCAACACTGAGTTGAATATTGTTATTACGCATTCTATACCCATTTTGTGGTTGGTAGTCACCCCATGCCCCTGGTGTGGGTGGTAGTCACCCATACCCATTTGGGGTGGGTGGTAGTCACCCCATACCCATGGTGTGGGTGGTAGTCACTCCATACCCATGGTGTGGATGGTAGTCACCTCATACCCATGGTGTGGTGGTTGTCACCTCATACCCATGGTGGGGGGTGGTAGTCACCCCATACCAGTGGTGTGGGTAGTAGTCACCCATACCCATGGTGTGGTGGTTGTCACTCATACCTATGGTGTGGGTGGTAGTCACCCCATACCAGTGGGGGTAGTAAATCACCTCATACCATGGTGTGGTGGTTGTACCTCATACCCTGGTGTGGTGGTTGTCACCTCATACCCATGGTGTGGTGGTTGTCACCTCATACCCATGGGTGTGGTGGTTGCCATCTCATACCCATGGTGTGGTGGTTGTCACCTCATACCCATGGTGTGGATGGTAATCACCTCATACCATGGTGTGGTGGTTGTCACCTCATACCTGGTGTGGATGGTAATCACCTCATACCAGTGGCGTGGGTAGTAGTCACCTCATACCCATGGTGTGGTGGTTGTCACCTCATACCCTGGTGTGGTGGTTGTCACCTCATACCCATGGTGTGGTGGTTGTCACCTCATACCCATGGTGTGGTGGTTGTCACCTCATACCCATGGTGTGGTGGTTGTCACCTCTTACCCATGGTGTGGTGGTTGTCACCTCATACCCATGGTGTGGTGGTCACCTCATAAACCCCTGGTGTGGTGGTTGTCACCTCATACCCATGGTGTGGTGGTAATCACCTCATACCCATGGTGTGGATGGTATCACCTCATACCCCCTGGTGTGGTGGTTGTCACCTCATACCCATGGTGTGGATGGTAATCACCTCATACCCATGGTGTGGTGGTTGTCACCTCATACCCATGGTAAGATAAGATAAGATTTCGTTCGGATTTTTAACCCCCGGGGGGTTAGCCACCCAGGATAACCCAAGAAAGTCAGTGCGTCATCGAGGACTGTCTAACTAATTTCCATTGGGGTCCTTAATCTTGTCCCCCAGGATGCGACCCACACCAGTCGACTAACACCCAGGTACCTATTTGCTGCTAGGTGAACAGGACAAACAGGTGTAAGGAAACGTGTCGAAATGTTTCCACCCGCCGGGAATCGAACCCGGGCCCTCCGTGTGTGAAGCGGGAGCTTTAGCCACCAGGATGGTAATCACCTCATACCCATGGTGTTGGGTGGTAATCACCTCATACCCATGGTGTGGTGGTTTTCTTCAGTACAGGAAAGACTGTGCTATAACTTCAATTGCCAGGCACACCATCTCAAAGGGGACAAAAAGATACAAAACATCCAAGCCATGGGAAAACCTGGGTAGCCACAGCCACTCAAGAGGAAAAGTTTTTTAAGTGCCCCGGGAAGAAAAAAAACTGGCAGGAAGTGGCAGAAATCGTACACCAGATCCAGTCATTTCTGGGGTGGAATCACAGTCGATGGCCTCCACTCCAAACCAACAGATACAGATATTAGTGCCGGAAAAAGCTCCCCCCAGTACCACCAATACCACCAATCCGATGACATTCTTCCTTGCAAATATACAGGGTCTAAAGCCAGCAACGACACAACAAATACCTTTCATCCGTGGACTGCTTGCAAAGGCAAATGCAATGTTCGCGACTTCACAGAGACCCCATAAAGGATCACTTGGACAACCAAATATGGATCCCAGGTTACAAACCTATACAGATGCGACAGAGTGAACAGGCAAAAGGGAGGGAGGAGTTGGCCTGTATATCGCAGATCACTTATTTGCACAGAACCGTTTAATGCTTCAAATGATGTAGTTGAAGTTTTAGCAATAAAGATCGAGAACCAAAATCTAGTCATTGTGGTAGTCTACAAGCCTCCGGATGCAACGTCCTAACAATTCCAGGAACAGCTGTTGAAAATTGACCACTGTCTGGAAAATCTTCCAGCTCCTGGGGGATTTCAAGTTAAGGCACTTAAAATGGAGGAATATAGCAAATAATGCTGTTGCAGTGATAACACCAGGAGGCAGCTCAGACGAGAACTCACACACACACGAGCTTTTAAATCTCTGCACAAAATTAAACTTAAACCAAACAAATCATAGAGCCTACTAGACTGGACCTCATCTTCACTAACAATGATGATCTGATACGAATGTCATCATATCAAAAACAATATACTCGGATCACAACATAATCGAGGTAGGTAAGGCACATATGCAACAGTTAGGTAACTTTATTTCGAAACGTTTCGCCTACACAGTAGGCTTCTTCAGTCGAGTACAGAAAAGTTGATAGAAGCAGAAGATACTTGAAGACGATGTATTATTATTATTATAATAAAAAAGAATTGAAGACGATGTAATCAGTCCATCGCCCTTGAAGTTTTGAGGTGGTCAGTCCCTCAGTTTGGAGAAGAACATTGTTCCATAGTATGAAAACAATATGGAGTTAAAGTGAACGAACGAATGAACGAATGAACGAACAAGTTCAGGTAAGATCCCAAATGGGATGAGTGGGGAAGACGGGACAGACGAAGAATAGCGCTGGAGATGAGTGTTCTTAGTCGTAGAAATAGAGCCAGGGCTTAACCCAGCAACGAAGGCGATCGTGGGACAGATATTAAGAAGAGAAATTCAGGCTCTTCTGTTGGGACTCCGGTGGGGTGAGCAGGGAGGAAGGAACAGGCGAAGTTTAGCGCTAGAGAGGAGTGAAGAACTGAGCCACGTCTTAGCCCAGAAGCTAAGGCGAACGTGGGTCAGAGAATGGTACCTGTCAGGGAATCCAAGGTTATTTGTAAAGAGGGATAGGAGCTGGATCATGCAAGGAGTAGAAAAGGTTGTGTTGGTTTGTGGGTCTGCAAATGTCTTCGTCAAGGAGAGAGGTCCAATAGTCATGTCGTGTCTCAAGTTTGTCTATCTCTCTGTCACTGAGCGTCTTCCTCAACAGATTCAGCGCAGGGATGTAATTGGGCATGGAGAGACTCGCTTGTGGCGAAGTCCTCCCATCTGACATCAAGCACCCAACGCAGCGCCTTGTTCTGGACATGCTGCAGTTTAAGTTTGTTTTAACTGCAAGAGAGAGGGCTAGAGGAGAGTAAGTTATCAGAGGACTTATTAAGGATTTGTAGAGGTGTAGTTTGGGTGCGTTGGGAGGCATGTTTCAGCTTGTAGAGGCCCGCAAGGGCCTTACTAGCTATTGCATGCCTTGAGTGAATATGACCGTGTAAGCGAAGAAGGTAGTCAAGATTAACGCTAAGGACAGTGACAGATTGTGTGATGGGGATGTAAGTGCGGGTGTCAGCTGTTTTGAGCTCGACAGGTAATGGAGGATCACGTTTCCTGTAGTTAAAATATGTAATGCTGGATTTAGCTGCATTGGTTTTGATCCTCCATTTTTGTTTCCAGATGGCTATCCTGTCGACCTCATTTTGTGTTTTGTGAGTGTGTCTATATTGGCGTGAGTGATGAGTTGTGTATGTCGTCTGCATAGGCTAGTGTGATGGAGTTGTGGTATACAGGTGTTGGAATGTCGTTAGTGTATAAAAAGTAGAGGGTAGGGGAGAGGACAGATCCCTGGGGTACTCCAGCATTTAGTGTGAAGTACTCAGAGTAACAACCTTGGAATTTGATTCTCATGGTACGGCCGTCTAGGAAATTGCAGAGGAGTTTACGAGTAGTGAGAGGCAGGTTAAAGTTAGTGCAGAGTTTGTACTTGAGCCCTTCGTGCCAGTGTCAAAAGTTTTTTTTCAAACGTCTTTTGCAACCAGGGCTGTCCTGTTTCTTTGTTTTGTGTTTATGTGGATGTAGTTGAGAATAATGCTAATGGCATCCTGTGTGGATGTGTGTATTCTGAAGCCAAACTGGCCATCAGAAAGTAGAGAGTTGTGTTCCAGGAATCTGCGAAGGCGATGGTTGATAAGTTTTTCAAAGAGTTTTCCTAAAGTTTCGAGGAGGCTGATAGGGCGATAGTTTCTAGGATCAGAGTGGTCTTTTTTGGGTTAAGGAAGGAGGATAGCAGTAACAGCTTTGAAGAGGGAAGGGAAGTATCCAGAGGCAAGGGAGGCATTGAGGAGGTTAGTGTAGGCAGTAATGATAGAGTCAGGAAGGTGTTTTAGGATAATATGGTTTAGGCCAGAGGCACCAGGAGCCTTGAGAGGAAGGTGTCTGAGGAGAGTTTTAATGTCTGTGTTGGTGAAAGGAGTGTCGGTTCTTGGGAGGAGGTAAGAGAGTCCAGATGGATGTGGCTATCTGGTGTTTGTTTCTTGTGTGTGCAGTGTTCCTGTGTTCTATGTTTTGAATGTGTCGAATAACGTTAGGGTGAGGTGGGTTGAGGGTGAAAGATGTTCTCCCAGATGTGTTTGAAGATGTTAGTGGCAGCCTGCAGGTCTGAGATGTGTTTGAATTTGTTGGTGGGAGTTGTGCCTCTGATTTTTTTGATAAGTTCCAGAAGGCTTTAGTGTTTTTAATACGCTGTTTGTCTGCTTGTTGTATGAGTTGTGACCAGTGATTGTTGTGGTCTTGGTCTAGGCTGTGTAGAATGTTGTTCCTAAGGTATGTGAGATCTAATTGGACTTGATTAAATCTATGTGTGTTGTAGAGGAAGCGGTTGTGGTAGCAGATAATTAGTCTCCTTGTTCTGAGTGAGGGTTTGAAGGAATAACGAGTGGTGTGAGTTTTCTTTGGTATTGCGATGTTGGCTGCTTGTGTAATGGTGTCTGGATGAGATCAAGTTTGAGTGTCGATGTCAGAGATAGGTTTGTTGTTGTAGTCATAGGGAGGTTAGTACTGTCTATGTGTAGTTTGAAAGCATCCCAGTCAGCATTCTTGTAGGAGAAGGAAGGTGTGGCCGGGATGAGGATAGGGTTGGAGGAGATGTGTAAGATGACTGGGATGTTACCAGAGCCTGTAATAAGGCCAGGTGAGATGTAGTGTTGAAATAGAGAACTGGCTCGGTTTGCCAGAATGATGTCTGGTTTGCCTTGGCCAGTGTGGTTGTAGAAGGTGTTGAAGTCTAGGCTGAGATGAATTAGGTGTTTATGGTTTGTGAAGTTGAGTAATTGGTGACCAAGTTGGTTGTTACTGGTGTTGATGAAAGGTTGTGTGTTTGGCATTCATATCAGATAGTAGGTATGTTGGTGTAGTTGAATTTATTATTATTTTAATCAAAAAGAAGCGCTAAGCCACAGGGCTATACAGCGCTGTTGGTGTAGTTGAAGACTATGGAAAGGTCGTGTATATTGAGAATAGTGTTTGGGCGAGCATAGGTGGTGAAAAAGATAAAGGGGCCAAGGTGGGTGTGTATTCTGACCGCAAGACAGTGTTGATGAATAAAAGGGATTGGGAGAGAAATTCGTGTTTTATGTTGGATTTGACAAGGGATAGCAACCCCATAATGGGGATCATAGTGGGACTGTAGTGCAGTATAACCATAATGGCAAATACATTGAGGGCTTTGAGGCAGGTACTGTTTAGCAAAACAATATCTGGCCTCTCTGCTTCAAATTCAAAGTTTTATTCTCTATAAGGATTACAATGCTGAGTTTACAGAATTTGGTTATTGTTGTGGTTTACATGTAGTAAAATAATGATTACAGAGTGTACCACTAGAACACCTAGCATGGCTAGGCATTTCGGGCAGACTTAGTTTAATTCTTAATTTTAAAATATTACAAATTATGAGGTAAGTTGGTATTATGGCTAAGTGACTAAATACTAGTTTGTGAGTTTAGCAATGTGAATGCTTTTGTTTTGGCACAGTACATAGTTTCAGTATTGGAGTATACAAGGATTCATTATTTTAAGATTGAGATTAATATTTCTGTTTATGGTCAAATGGGTGAGTGAAAGTGTGAACCACCAGGTGGTATTCGTGTAGTTAGTTGACGGGGTGTATCAGGGAGATAAGATGTTTTCTAATGGTAGTTTTGAAGGTGATGATGTGTCTGCAGTTCTAGAGTTCTCAGGTAGGGTGTTCCAGATTTTAGGGCCTTTGAACATACATTGAATTTTTGTAAAGGTTTAGTCGGACACGGGGAATGTCGTAGAGATGTTTGTGTCTGGTGTTATGCCTGTGGGTTCTGTCACAACTATCAAGAAAGCATTTTAGGTCAAGGTTGATATTAGAGTTTAAGGCCCTGTAGATGTAGATTGCACAGTAGTAAGTGTGGATGTACTGAACAGGGAGTAAGTTTAGATCTATGAAGAGTGGGGGGGGGTGTTGCCAGGGATGGGATTTAGTGATTATTCTTACTGCAGCTTTTTGTTGGGTTATTATTGGCTTTAGGTGTGTTTGCTGCAGTTGATCCCCAAGCACAAATAGCATAGGTGAGGTATGGATAAATAGCGAGTGGTACAGTGTGAGAAGGGCATTTTGCGGCACGTAGTATCGTATCTTGGAGAGGATCCCAACCATTTTGGATGCTTTTTTGGTTATATGTTGGATATGGGTGCTGAAATTCAGGTTGTTTTTCAAGGTATAGGCTAGGAATTTCCCCTCATTATGTTGGTAATTAGAGTGTTGTCAATCTTAATGTTAATTTGTGCATCTCCTGCTCTGCTACCAAACATAATATAGTAGGTTTTGTCAGTGTTAAGCATAAGTTTATTGGCTGTCATCCAAGTCGAATTTTGATCAGCTCCTCGTTAACAATGGTGTTGAGGGTGGCAAGATTAGGGTGAGAGATGACGTAAGTCATGTCGTCAGCAAAGAGAATGGGTTTCAGTGTTGGGATATGTTTGGAAGATCATTGATGTATATGAGGAAGAGCAGGGGACCAAGGACACTTCCTGCGGAACTCCAGTATCAAGTGGCCGTTTGTTGATGCTGTGTCTTTAATGGTGACATACTGATACCTATTAGTAAGGTAAGATTTGAAATAAGCAAGCGCATGTCCTCTTATACCGTCAAGGAGCTCGGCCAGTGGTGTTTCAGTCGAGTACAGAAAAGTTGATAAAAGCAGAAGATACTTGAAAAACAATGTAATCAGTCCATCACCCTTGAAGTTTTGAGGTGGTCAGTCCCTCAGTCTGGAGAAGAGCATTGTTGCATAGTCTGAAACAATATGGAGTTGAAGTGACAGGAGGGAGCCTTATATACCGCAAGGAGGTGAGATGTGGGCCACTTGTAGAGGTAAGAATGTAGTCGTTGGGAGGTCAGGTCCCTCTCAAATCCAGCCATCCTCACTAGTAGAAGTTGTCCAAGTTGATTTCGGGTCTGTACCACGATACCCTTGTGTTGCAGTGTATGACAGAGTGAACATTAAAATGGTAAAAAATTTACCGACAGGGTTTGTTAGGTAAGACACATATGCAACAGTTAGGTATCTTTATTTCAAAACGTTTTGCCTATACGTAGGCTTTTCATTTCAAGTACAGAAAATTTAAATTAGAAGCAGAAGAGACTTGAAGACGATGAAATCAGTTCATCCCCTTAAAGTTTTGAGGTGGTCAGTCCCTCAGTCGGAGAAGAGTATTGTTACTAGTCTGAAACAATATGGAGTTGAAGTATGTATGTATAATGTTCGCCAAGAAGGTCCTGGCACGGGTCTTAATCTTAAAGATGGACCCGTCTCTGGCTCCTGAAGGAGAATTGATTCTTAATTGTTGCAGCATATGCTGCTCAAGCACTTTTCCGGACAGTTCAGCTAGTGTGTCTCATAAGCGACTGAGGTTATTCCTCTCAGCTGTTTCCTGAGCTGGGGATGGCTCTGTCCACTCTGATAATCTGCAGATTCATGGCATCCACTTTTTTCCTGCTCTGTCAGTAAGCACACCCTTTAGGAGTGTGCTGACCATCTGCCGGAACATGCTCTGTTGTTCCCTGGAGGTGATTGTGTTGCAGATAATATCTGAAACATTTCAAAATAAAGTACCTAACTGTTGCATATGTGTCTTACCTAACAAACCTGTCGGTATTTTATACCATTTTTATGTTCACTCTGTCAGACAAATGCAAAACAAGGGTATCTTTGGGACAGACCTAAAATCAACTTGGACAACTTTACTAAATGAGAAAAGGCTGGATTTGAGAGGGACTGATCTCCCAACGACTACATTCTTACCTTTCTAGTGGCCTACATCTCACTTCCTGGCGGTATATAAGGCTCCATCCTGTCACTTCAAACTCATCCACAGTCGAAGTCTGTTCATTGATCACGACGATCTCGCCTCTCTCAGATTACCCGTGTTGGGAGGGACTTCGCTTAAAGTGGTGCTTGTTGGAACTTCGTCTTCCTCTTCACCATCGGGATTGGTGCGTCGGTGGTTGCCTGCCCAAGTGCAGGAAGCCTGTTGCTGCCTGAAGTCTCTACGCCTGTCGACTGCACGCCATACAGCCAGTCTCGCTGCCGTCAGGATATACAATGCTCCATCAAGCTACGGGTTCACCCCCTCAGTGTCCTGTGCCGGGCAAGTACGTGTGTCTACTTACACGTACTTCCCTTAGCTGAGTACTCTCAATTTTTAGCCGATTGTTACAGCCACAACTGTTATTTCTCTTTACGTAATTTAGATGATGCCTTCATTGCCTTCCACCTCCCACCCCCTTCCACTCCCCCTCTACTGCCCACACCTGCCTCTCCCTCTTCTAAATCCAATTCCTTCTCGCTAAACCTCAAATTCTCTAATCCTGATCCCACTATCTGTCCTGAAAATTTATTATATCAGATCACTGGTGCACCTCAAAAAAAAGTCTTTAAAGCCAACTCAGGCTTCAAACTCCTTCTTGACAAACATTCTTACGAAAAGTAACCCCTTTAACCCATACCCGACAAAAACTTCTCAACGCAGGCTTCACCATTTTTTTGGACTCCTGAGCACCGTGCCAAAAGCACAGTCATTGTAAACACGTAGACTACTCTCTCCTGACAGCCTATGACACAGACAAAGAAGACTTAAAAAAAGCATCAATACTAAAACAGTCTCTGTTGCGATATTACAGACCCAAAAACTCTATCATTCTCAAAAAACGCTGTTCTACTCCTTCTGATGCTCTAACTCTTCAGTCAAGGAATCCTTGCCAAGACCATCCGCATTTCCTCCAAACATCTCTTCACTCCCAACTTCCACCCAATCACACAATGTCTTAAATGCTACAAATTCAGCTACGGCAAAACACATGTACATCTACACAAGTCTGCTCCAGATGTTCAGCAACTGGCCACTTCTGGAATACTTGCCCAAACCCCCCCTTAAATGTTCTAACTGCGGCGGGTCACACACTGCAGTTGCAAAATTCCTGCCCTCTAGAAAAGACATTCTCTCCTCCCCCAGAGCAAGCCAACCTCCCTCCCTCCCCAACCCCATCCCCGTACCTCACTCCCCTACCAAACTGCCCTCCCCACCCCAATGCCTGGGCCTCCCCATGCACTTGGTCTACCTCTTCTACCCTACACCACATCAAACACCAACACACAGACTACAAACACCTCTCAATCTACACCTACACCCACACTAGACTACAAAACTAACTGTCAACTTGCCTGCTGCCCACTCTGCAAAGGTAATCTCTCAAGCTTACCAATCAGACTACTCACATGTCTTAACCTAACCTTGTCTGCTAACAATCTTCCCTCTCTATATCCCTCCTTCTTGCTTCTCTTCTAAATCCCCTACAACAGGGCAGGATTAAGAAGTCTCCAGGCCCTAGGCTATTCAGATTGGCGGGGCCCCTTTGAGTTACGGGTAAGCAAAGCGACCCCTTCCAGCTTGTGGGTGGAAGGGGGGGGGGGTCGGTGTGTGAGCTGTTTAAGGTCTAATTAAATACATTCTGGCTATTTAGATTAATTTAATAGGGAAAGTACATCAAGACAACCAAAACCATTTACCAACAGCCATTATAACTATCTTGTTAAATCAATGCATTTTAAAGAGAATAAACTCAAGACAGCATAGTATTACTAGATAACGTGTAATTACTACAGAAAATTGGAGAGGAATCTCCCATACTCACCCATTAGCGGGAAAACACAGCTGTTCTGATGTAAACAAAGGCGTGTTGAGTGTTGCCATCAATGGTTAGGTTTATTTATTTTTATTTTATTTTATTTCATTATTTATTTTTGTTTTGATTAATTTTTAAAAATCAATTTTACTCTCCAAACACTTGAACTTTTTAGGTAGGGACCCCTTTGCACTTGCACCATGTGCGCAGTCTTGGATGAGCCCCTGAACCCCTTGGACGCGGGGCCCCCAAATGCGCAGGGCCCTAGGCAAATGCCTAGTTTGCCTATGCGGTAATCGGCCCTGCCTACAACCACTAATTCCTCCCTCTCTCCCACCCCTCCACTTCCTACACCCACCAGCTCTCCTCCTCCCTACCCCTTTTCACTACTTCTACCCCTCTCACCAACACCCCTACTGCTGCTGCTATGACCACCCCTCCCCCCACCTCCTTACCCACCTCCTCATCCCCAACCAAAGCTTCCACTTCCTCATCCCTTACCATAGCTTCCACTTCCTCACCCCCTACCAAAGCTTCCATTTCCTCTGCATCTACTTTTGCCTACTCCCCCACAACCAAAATTTCATCAGGTCCAACTCTCCCTCCCAGACAAAATCCATACCCAAAACCCTCCCCCAATTTTCTGATTTAAGCCCAAAAAAAATAAAAAAAGACCCATCTTTTCCCTCCCCTCCAGGAAACGGGTCCATAACACCACAAATTGCACCATGATGGCACCATATCACGGGCTTTAATCCAAACTTCCCCCGACATTAATTTGCTATGAAAAAAACCCTTTAAAATCATGTTTGAAGTGCTCAGTTCAACGTACGTTCTTCTTTACAATTAGACACCCACTGGCCCCAGCTCTTGAAAAGAGAGGCCCGATATTATTTGCTAAACAGTACCCCGCCCCAAACCCCTTAACGATCCGTCTTTATGGTTTACTGCACAACGTATACATTTTTTACATATTTCAGATTTTAAAAAAAACTTTAATATAGTTTGGACCTTTTAAGGGTTTTTTTAAAGAACTCATTTCCAGCCCTTAAAAGCCATTAAAATACAGATTTGGCTGTATGGACACAGTGCACTGTCCTGCATAAAAACTGTAGCCCCCCACACTTGTCAAATGCCTCAGGTAAATTGTCACACAATAACTCCAGGTAATTATTACTGGTTCATATGCTGGTTTTGGGGGAAACACAATGAGTTTACCAACACTCTGAGTATGAAACACCTGAAACTTTGAGCAAGTCTGGGTGTCTGGTGGTCCTACAGGGTGTAGCGTAGGTCTAGCGGATCACTATCTTTGGGCTAGTACACATGTTCACCATGGTTACAGGTGATGGTGAAGGTTGCTTCATCACTCCAGGTACTTCCCAGACACTGTTGAGGATTCCATTTGAAGATATTTCTTTGCATAATCAGCCTACGTTTCTTCTGTGGCTTGGAGAGGATCGGTCTTTTAAACCTGGAAAGGACTACTGTAGCCCAGTGCTGACACATGTTGATGTCTGTTAACAGTTCTTACGGACACCTCTGAGAGAAGATGTGGGTTCTTTTCTTTCAATTCTCTAGCAGTTATCTTAGGTGTACTCTCTAACTGTTTTTTTAAACACAGTTAAGGTATGAAAAATGTCTGGGGTTTTGGCAGACGGTACCTCGACACCGCCACCAGCCTTGAAACACTGCACCCATTTCCCTCATTGAATGCTCACACACCCCAACATACTTCCACTATTTCTTTTGTCTGGTCCCCAGCTTTGTGAAGCCTATGATTTGAGCTATAATTTCAGGTGTCAAGACTTCCTTTTACCCATAATCAAACATGTATAGCCCCAAAACCAAAAGGAACACCAGACAAAGATGGGGAGGGTGATAGACAAATGCAAAGTTCTAAATTTTGGACAGGAAAATAACCATGCGAAAAGGATTTAGGAGTTCTGGTTAGCAATAATCTGAAAAACCCAAAACAAACAGTGCATTATGTTGCAAAAAAACTACAGATTCCTTGGCTTCATATCTAGAAATAAAAATAATAGAAGTCCTCAGGTTGTTTTTAAAACTTATTACCCTTTGGTTAGGCCTCTTTAGATTATGCTGTCAGTTTGGTCACTGATTACAGAATAGAAATAAATGCACGGGAAAAATGACAGAGGAGGATGAAAAGTTAACCCCAGTTCAGAAATCTTAAATATGAGGATAGATTGGGGCCGTGAACTGGACTTCTCGAAAGGGTAGAATTTAGGGGGGTATGATCGAGGTGATAAATGGAAATCAGGAATAAAAAAGAGGATGAAAATGCTGTGAAAAATTTCCAGCCAAGCGGGGACTGCAGCAATGGTTTCAAGATGGAAAAATAGATTAGGAAGGATATAGGAAAGTACTGGTTTGGAAAATAAAGTTGTGGATGAGTGGAAAAACCCCCAAGACAATTTTGACGCAAAAAATTGTGTATTTTTTAAAAATAGGTTAGATAAATCGTACATGAGTGGGTGTGAGTTGGAACTGACTAGCTTGTCCCAAAGGCCTGATGCGGCCCCTTTTCCTTAAGGGAAGTGACGATAGGGGGGTCTTTGGGCTAAGCCAGGGGGGGTGACATGGCCCTTTTTGCATGGGTCAGTGGCCTGTTGCTGTTTCTTTTTTCTTATTTTCCCTCTCACCACGCACCCATGTGAGACTGAGGGTACTGTGGGTGTGGAGGCAGGCGGGAAAATGTCATGTAATGGTGCCCCCCGGAAATGCACTGACGAAAAAAAGGCCCCCCTGTAGGTAGCCTTTGATTTTCGTCATCGCATTATGCAGGGGGCTCATGCAACATAATCCCGTGACGAGATGTACACTTTCTAGGTCAGAAATTTCATGCCAAAAAAAGGGGCAGTTAGTGTAAGCAGTATTCCGATAGAAGAGAAAAAAGCAATTTGAAGAGAATATCATGGGCTTGGGCCCCGGTTTAGAAGGCCCTCTTATCATCCTTCATTTTCCCAGAGATGCGGTAGATACATGTTGTGGTTTTTGAAGGGTGACCCTTGACATTACTTTTTTGCTTTGTATGGTTAGAATTTGTTGTATCCCCTGATCAGTTTTAATTTCAAAAAGTTTTCCATATCTGAGAAATTTGATTTTCTCTTTATTGAACTTCTATTTTTTTGAGTGGCCCATTTGAAGATTTGGTTTATGTCGCTTGGCTTGCAGTGTTTCGTTCGTGGAGGAACTGTCATGGCAATTAAAGAGTATCGCAAAAGGAAGACACCCCACCACTGTTAAAGAAAGTGGAGCCATGGTTTGGGGGAAAAAAAAGTGCTGTATGGATTGAGTATGGCTCCCCAATAGGAAGTGAGTGTGTGTTAAAAATGGGGGCTAAACCCAAAGTGGGGAAGTAACAAGTGGCGTTCCACAGGGATCAGTTTGGCCCATTTGTTTAATGTACAGTGGCCCCCCAGATTAGTTGATCGGAAAAAAAAATTTTCGGAATAAGAACGGTTTTTTTTTTCCAAAATATGGCTCAGTGTTAGTCACTGAACTTGAAAAAAGTATTATCCGGAACTGTCCATGCAGCCTGAGGGGCCCCTGACACCATGTACAGACAGTGTCCCATTTTTTCCCCCACCTTTAGGATGATACCGGGGTTTCATATGATAATTTTGTTTTTTCCCTTTTTTGTGCTTGTAACCGTAAAATAAGCCCCAAAGGGCCCAAAAGAAAGCTTCTAGTCCCAGCCCTTTTGGGAAAAAGAGAGTGAGAAACACATAAATTAAGGAGAGATCTTGCAAAATATGAAAGTGGAGTGGTGTTGCAAGCTGGCCAGGTTTTTATAAAAAACCCAATACAACCATCGCTTCTACCCGGGCCCAAAAAAAAGGAAAAATAAAGGAAGCTGTTGTTGCAAAAGATGAAAATATGCTTAAAACCCCCCGGGGAGGTACTACCGTCCTCCCAAGTGGTGAAAACGAAACCCTGTAATTGTTTTAATGATGGTGGGGATTGTGGTGCCCTTTTTTTTGTCTCATGAACGCAAGATTTCAGGTATGCTTGCTACTTCTACTTACATTTAGGTCACCTACAATACATGTACAAGACATATATACACCCCTTCTGGGTTTTCTTTTTTTTCTTTCTAGTTCTTATTCTTGTTTATTTCCTTTATCTCCATGGAAAGTGGAAAGAATTCTTCTTTTTCCCGTAAGCAATGATGTTGTAAGAGGGACTAAAACCCGGGAGAAAGGGGTAGTAACCCTCTTCCCCTGTATATATTAAAAATGAAAAAGGGAGAAACTTTTTTTTTCCCTTTTGGGGCCCCCCCGCCTCGGTGGGTTACGGCCCGTGTTTTGGGAAGAAAGAAGTGAAAAACGGCTGCAAATACTGGAAGATGTGGGGCTTTGTTGTTGGGTGGATCAACGGGGAAACATTATCAGGAGATAGTGTTATGCAGTCAGTAATATGTGAATAGGGCGTTGCATGAGATCTGTAAAAAAAATGCTGGAACTAGTGCTGTATTGGTAAATTTTAAGGCCCAGCAAAGGCTGGTTTGAGATTTTTAAGAATGAGTGCAAAACGGGTCTTAAGGCATGGTGGGTGCCATTTCTGACAAAAAAAGCAGCTAAAAAAATGTTCAGGACTTAAAGGGGTACTAGAGGCTGAAAAATTAAAACCCGCAAGTGTTAATTTGTAACGAAACGGCCCTTTTTGGAAGAAAATCCCAAAGAGGCCTAATTATCAGGGGAAAAGGGCCCCACTCCCGGACCAAGTATAAAAGACAGGCTTACTCTTTTGTTCTTTGGTAATGCTGTGGGATTTCAAAGTAAAGCTTTTATGGTGTTTTCCCTGAAATCTCAGAGTGTTCAAGAGAAAAAATGTTGTCAAAAAAAAAGTGTGTTTGAGTGGAAGGCAAACAGTAAGGCATGGGTCATGAGGGACATTTTCCTTTGATTGGGTTTCCCATGATGTGTTTGGCCCAGTGTGAAAAAAAACCTTTGGAAAAAAAATTTGGAATCAAGTCCCTCCTGGTAATGGAAGGTCTGCTACCCTCGACTGAAGAGAAAATGGTGCAGGAGTTTTGTTTCATAAAAGTGAAGTTTTTGTCCCCAAATCCACCCCCTCCCCACCCCATGGCCCAAGAAGTCATTTAAATTTCAAAAAACTCTACCCCAAACCAGTGTTTCAAAATGCTTAAAAGTGCCCTAGACACAAATTAACCCAAAGGGGGGGTTTTAAAAAGATCACTTTAGTATCCTCGTTGCATAAACCTATAGGAAAGGCTTGGGGGGGAGTGTTGCAGGCTTTGAAACTCTGCTTGGGAAAATTGTGGCCCAAATGTGTACCAGAGAGGGATTTTGAAGCTTTGGGGCTGACCGAGGAGCCTATCCCAGTTGTGGATCTGTTGTGGCACGGGGGAAAACCCATGGGGTTGGATGGGGTTTTTGGGGTGGGAAGAGTTGGTGGAGGACCAGATGAAGAGAAAATATACAGAGCTGCAAGATTATCTGCAACACCAACGACCACGTCAGGAAATTGTTTTTTGAGGGGGAAGACAGATGGAGGAAGGTCCCTTTTCAAATATTAAGAATATTTGTACAATGTAAAAAAAGGTGAAAACATTTAGGGGATAAACATCACCTGACAAAACTGTTGCAGGCCATGTTGGAAAACATGTAAAATTCATGTTGTGTCACATTTTAGGGAATTTTAAAAGAAACCCCAGAAACAGATTTTGGAACATTTTTTTGGGAAAAGGGGTCCCGAGCTTCAAAATGGTCCCGTGCATTAAAAAACAAAAAAGGGAAGTAACCCCGAAAAGGTTGGTACCTGAAGTCGTTATGGAGGGGGTTTTCCCCTTTCCCAAAAAATAGTTTCACCTCCATCCTTCCCCTCCCCCTGCTCATAACTCTCAATAAGGGCTTCAATAAAGGGAAGTGCAGTTCAGTAATGTTTTATTCGCATGTCTCATTGTTTTCTGTGAGGGAAAGTTATTTACGTAAAAATATTTTTTTAAGTTTTGGGTGTCGGGGAAAGATTAACCCTTTTAGGGGAAGGCCCCTCCGAAATCGTTCTCAGGGTCGGCCCAAAATTTAAAAAAAAAAAAAAAAAATTTTTTTCTCTTAAGAAAAGTTTTGGAAAATCTTTTTCCCATATAAAAACCCAAAAGTTTGAAATTTGTAGAAAACTTACGGAATTATGCTCTCGCAAATTAGCGGTCTCGGCGTGTTTACGGTCGGCGATTTTGCCCCCTTTGAGCCCCATTTTTGGCCAATTTCACTGTATAGCGAAAAAAAAAAATGTATTTTCCCAGAACCCATTTTTTTTTTATCGAATGGGTGCAAGAAACCACCCATTTATAATTCAAAATATCCGTACGTGGTCGAATTTAGCAATTTTGCCAATTTACACAAATTTCAAAGATGCCAATTTTGGAATAGGGTCCCGAATAAACAAGAAAAACTTCCTGGACTAAAAAAACTTTCCCCTTGTCATTAGTCACGTCTCAAGGCCCCCCCTTTTTTTTTTTGCTTTCCATTTGAATTTTTATTCTCCAAAAAATATAAAATTTATGTTATGCAGACTATGCATTGTGTAAAAAATGGTATAAATATTATTTGGGGCATTTGAAAGAATATTAGATACCGTTGACGTGTATTGCACGCTTGGCACGATTTTTTTACTTTTTAAATTTGGTTAAAAAACAATTTTGCTACTTTTAGCTCAATTTAAGGCCCCTTTTTTTTTAAAACCGTCAAAATCATCTAATTTCAGTAATATGCTTCCTTCTTAAATGGACCCGGAAAACTGAAAAAACAATAAATACCAACAAAATACACTGCAAAGTCGCGATTTTTTAAAAAAAAAAGGAAAAAGTTTTTTTTTTTCATTATGACTGTTGCTGCGGATTTTTTTTAGACTGTGACATGCCCCTAGACCCTTCTTTATTGAAGGCCTACCCGCTTTTCCCACTGATTTGGGTGGGCGCTAGAATTTATGAGTATAGTACGTCAAAAACCCCCATCGAAAACGTACTAGACGCGAAAAACCCCCAAAAGGGTTAATTGGATTTCCCTTATTTTTATGGGGGAAAATTTTAAATTTTGGAATTAAGTCGATTGGGTTTAGTCACTCTCTGGAATGGGGTTATTACTTAATTGGGGGGCCCCCTGATATCAATGACCCTTTAAGGAATAACTGTATTGAACAAAATTGCCCATGACATGAAGATGGTAGGATAAAATTGTTTAAACCCTTTATGTCACGGAACGCGGAAGATTTAGCAAATTAATTCACGGTCAGAAAATGGCAGATGCGTTCAGTGTAATAAATGCAAGATTTTGGGCTTGGGAGTGTCATACCCCCGACTATAAGTTAATAACGCGGGAAATTAGTAACAGATTGCGAAAAAGGATTGGGGGGTTATGGTAAGCAGCAACCTTAATCAAGGCGCAGTGCCTAAATGTACTAAAAAGGCAAAAAGATTACTGGATTTTATCAAGAAGGTAAGCAACAGAAATCCCGAGGTTAACTACAGCTTTATAATCATTAGTATGGCCTCCCTAGTTTAGTAGCTCAGTTCGGTTCCCTTACAGAATGGATATAAATTTATTAGAAAAAAATTCAACAAGAATGACAAAATTAATTCCTAGCATTAGAAATCTTCCTTTTGAAGAAAAAATTTAAGTCCTTTAAAATTTCATTCATTTAAGAGAAGAATGAGGGGAGCATGATTGAAGGTCATGTGGAAGATAGGTATTAACAAAGGGGATATAAATAAGGTCTTTTAGGATATCTCTCAAGAGAGAATCGCAATAATGGATTCAAATTGATAAGTTTGATTTGAAAGGTTAGGAAAGATGGTTTGGAAATAGGGTGTTGAAGTGGGAAAAGTTGCCTAGTAGGGGTTTTTGAAGCTAGGACCTTGGGTAGTTTCAAAAATTTTGGGTTGGATAATAATGGGAGGGGGTTGGATTTGAGAGGGACTTGCACATGGTAATTGAATTATCTAAACTTATTTCTTGGATAGCATTTTAATTGGGTTGGGGAAATATCCTAAGTGGGAAAGAAAGTGAAAGACATGCCCGTATGGGCCAAAAAGGGCCCGGGGCAGTTTTCCTCTTTTTTTAGTTCTTAAGACAGGGGTATGGCTTACACCGTCTATGTCAGAATGAGGATGAAAATAGGATGGGAGGAGTACTGGCCTTGTGGAACAGAGCTTTTCATGTAGCTGCCCCAGATTTACTCTGTTTTTTATTTTCTTTGTGTTCTATTTGTCAGGAAGTTTTGTTATAGATCCATCTACCAACATTTTTCCCGTTTTCTTTTTTCAAGCATTTTGTGTGTATTCACTGTGGTCACACTTGTCAAAAGGGTTTTTACAAAATCTGTGTATACCTCTGAAGTTGGCAACACTCTCCTCACACAATGAGTGTCCGTGGTTTTGATCCCTGGGAGGGTGGAAAATTTTAATAAAATTTTTTTTGTTTTTTTTAACCCCGGGGGGGTTTTGCTATCAGGATAACCAAGAAAAACAGTGTGTTTTTGGGGATGCTGTCTTATTTCCAGTGGGGTCCTCTATTTTCCCCCCAGGATGCAAACCCCCACCAGAGACTAGCACCTGGTACCTACTTGTTGCTAGGTTTAATAGGGACAGAGGTTATGGAAAAAATGACCAAAGTTTCCACCCTTGCAAGGGGGGGAAACATTGGGCTCCCCCCACACATAGTGTGTGTAGGCGGGGGTGTTGCTGCCAAGCCTGGGACACATTTGAGGGGAACTGAGCTAGGTTTGTCATGGATGCTGGCAAGAAAAAATTTTCATTTGTGGCAAAGTAGGGCTCTGCTAATCTCCCTGTGGTATTATATCTGCTTGATGAATCTTATGTGCGTGGCCTAGTGGGTTACACTTGGCCTGGAGTTTTATGGCTCATTTAGGGGGTTTTAACCCCACCCCTACCAGGTTTGTTTACACTTTGGGCATGTTTCCTTATCCTGCGTCCCTGTTCACCCAGCAATAAGAGGTACCTGGATGTTATTTTTTCTGTTGTGGGTGCTCAGGGAACTTTCTTGGGTTATCCCGGGTGGATATCCCCCCAAGTTAAAAAAAAAAAAAAAAAATTTACTTAAAGAAGGGTTTTAAACACTCCCTCCCCGACAGCATATGCTTTTGCCAGGGTTTATCAGTTCATCAGTCTGAAAACTAAGTGAGAAGGGAATTAACAGCATCAAAAAACAACATATCAAGTACGCGTGTGGTGCAGAGGGGCTCCTGACCCGCAAAAAGAGATCAGTTAGAGGGTGCTTCACCCAAAATTTACTTCAGAACAGAAAAAAAACAGTAGGATCAAATTAACCATGTCCTAAATGAAACATGCTGAGAAGATTATCCAAAACAATACAGATCCTATTGAGAAATGAGGAGAAAATGTAAAATTAGAAACAGTGCTCTCTCTATAGGCGAAGGTAAAGAATCACAGAGTATCAAAGGGCCAGTCTTTCTGAAATCAAAAGAAGGCACTGGCCAGAGAAATAGAAAATATCGAATTTAAAGTTTAAGGAATCATACAGGGGTCAAGAAAAAATAGGAATAATTTAAAAAGCAATAAGTGAAATTGAAAGAAACTTAAATTATTTCTTTTCTTATGCCAAATCTAGGGCAAAAACCACATTTGGTACTGGGCCCTAGCTTAAACGGTGGGACTGACACGATGACAGCAAAGAAATGAGTGAGATGCTATAGTCCCAATACGACTCAGCGTTTAGTGAGCCATTAAACAGATAAGGGTCGACAATTTAAATTAATTTTTTATGACCCAAAACTCAAAATTGGTCACTTCCCTTATCTTGATATAACCCTAATACCACAGGACTTTGGAAAAAACTATAACTGACATTTCCCATGCATTCTGTGTCATGCCCAGACTTGGTAGAACTCAGGGTTCATCAAGAACTGCCAATAAATCCCTTTCTGTGCCTTAAAAAATTTATGAAAGGAGCACAGACATGGATATCCCCCAGTCACTAAAACAACAGATATAGCCCCACTCCATAAAGATGACAGTAAAGCAGTTGCGAAGAATTTCATACCAACACCGATAACATCCCCAAAGAAAAAAATCTTTGAAAAGGTTCTCAGAAGCAAGATGCCCAATACCCGGACACCAACAGTTGTATAATACAGGGCAGCATGGGTTTGAGCAGGTTTTCTCCTGCTCCCCAACAATTACCCGATGACTATGACACGATCTTGGAAGCACTGGAGGACAAAATGCAGATGTAGTATGCACAGAATTTGTGTTAGCCTCCGACAAGTGCGATCATGTGTAATAGCACAAAATGCATGAAAAATGAATAACAGGAAAAGTGGATAGATGGAAACTATAACTTTCCCACCACGAACAAAGAGAGTAATAGTAAATAGAGTGAAGTCAGGGGTGGTACAGTGGAAAAGCTTGGTTTCACAAGGCACAATATTGCTCCATCCTTTTTCTCATCTTCATATTCACATAGACAGAGTTGTATGCCACAGCACCATTTCCTCCTTCTAAATTCGAATTTGCAAAAGGTGTCATCACTGAAAACACTGCAAATCTACAAGTGGATTTTAAAAAA
>NW_026485975.1:0-37641 GCF_026875155.1 Cherax quadricarinatus | reverse complement strand
CTGGGCCCAGATTCATCGAAATGGACGTTGGGATGATTCTGTTTCCTCCTTTCGCTGCACGGTTGGAGGATTGTAGTCGTCCAGTGCCTGAAGTTTCTCTTGTTGCTCGCTCCAGTGTCCACTCTGGATATCCTCAAATCCCTGAAAAAATCCCACATTTCCTCTGGCCCCCTTGAATTCCTTCTCTTCGCTGCATATTCTCTTGATTCTGAGTCCCAGGGAGTAGGGTAGGGTTTCCCCTCAGCTCCTGGGATGTGAAGAGGTCTAGTGCAGGTACTGGTGTGCGTTCCCCGGCTTGTAAAAAGTTCTGCTATGTAGATGTCTATCTGTGTTTTAGATAGACCAACGTATCTAGGAAATGCAGCTCGGTGGTACTGGATTCATGGTTGGAACGTAGGGAACGGGTGGGCTGCATTCGCCCTTCCACCAGCTGTTGGATTGTTCCTTGGTCCCCTTGTACTAGACAGAATTTGCGTCTATGTTCCGTTTGTACAAGATCACTGACGGGGCCGAAACCCAGTCTGTTCTGTTCCAGCTTGCAGTGTACGAAGATCTCTGCTACTGCCACACTCACCGATGCTCCTATGGCTGTGCCCGTCCTCTGTCTATAGACAGTACCGCCGAACTTCAGATCGTGTCCCTCATCACATGTCTCAATGAGTCTTCTACTATTTCTCTCCCTCGGTGGTTTCTTGATCCCCAGCAGTATTAGGTCTTCTCGGATTGTCTCAATTTTTCCAGTAAAAGTCCGCCACGGTCTCTGCTGCTTCCTGTTGGGTTATAGAAGGGAAAAGGGGACTCGATGTCCAGTGAGACAATGATGAGGTCCCCCGGCGCTCTGCCCATCCTTGTTCTTGTTCCCTCCAATATCTTTTAGGAAGTGTGTGTGGTCCTGAGTCTGTCCGGAAGAAGTTTCAGCGGGGGCATCAGGTCGCCGTCATAATGAAAAATAACCCTCGAAGCTATAATCTAGGTGAAGTAGAGCTTGGTCATACAGAATGTGAAAAAGACTTGGGGGTCATGGTAAGCAGAAATCTAAAGCCAAGACAGCAGTGCCTTAATGTGCGCAACAAGGCCAACAGATTTTCTTGGAAATTTTTCTCAAAAAGTATAAGTAACAGAGAAGAATGACTAAATGGTTTACTGTGTAAGGAACCTCCGTATGAAGATAGACTTAAAGCCTTAAATCTCCACTCTCGGGAAAGGGGCGAAAGAGGGGAGATACATTGAAGTGAAATAAGTGGAGGGAAGGGGCAAAAAAAGGGAGACTTTAAAAAAAAGTACTGAGGGTGTCAAACCCTCCAGGTAAAAAAAAAAACCAAAAAAAGGGAAAAGGGAAAATTTTCCCAATTGGATTTAAATTTAAATTTGAAAGGACATAGGTAAGTACTGGTTTTCTAAAAGATTTTGTAGATGCGGGGGAACGTCTTCCCATGGGGTAAATCAAAGGTTTTAGGCCCTTTGGGGTAGTTTTAAAGAAGAGACGGGAAAAATAATGAGTGGGGGGGGCCGGGGTTTGGGGGATTGTGCCCAAGGCAGGGGATTTAAATTTCTTGAGTAGTTTTTGGGCAAAAGTCTTTTTTTAAAAGGGACCTGCCTCGATGGGCCATGGGCCCTTCGCATTTTTCCTACTTCTTATGTTTTTATGTTCTTTACAGCTCTATAAAACACTATTGGGGCCCCCTTTTTAGATTATGCGCTCAGTTTTGGCCCCCTTTAAACTACGGGATGGACATAGACTCATTAGAGAACATACAAGAAAAAATACTAAAATGTTTTAAACTGTGATGGAACCCCCCGTATAAAAGAAAAATTAAAGCCTTAAATCTCCACTCTCTAGGGGGCGTAAATGGGGGGAGAAAAATAAATTAAAAGTGTATAATGGATGACGGGCATAAACAAAGGAAAACCATTAATAAAGTACTGAGGGTGTGGGAACCGGGGTAAGAACCAGGAAAAATGGATTTAAGTTGGATAAATTGGGGATTTAAAAAGGAAAAAAGGTAAGTATTTGGTTTCTAACAGAGTTGTAGATGCGTGGAACAGTCTTCCCAGGGGGGTGATAAGGCTAGGCCCTTTGGGGTAGCTTAAGAAAGACGGACAAATATATGAGTGGGGGGGGGCGGGGTTTTTAAATTTGTGTAAAGGGGGTTACAGGAGTTATTTTAGTACTTTGGGTAGATGTCTTTTTTGGAAAAGGGAAACCTCCCGGGTAGGGGCCCAGTGGGGCCTTCTGCAGTGTTCCTAAAATTCTTATTTTTTCTTATGTTCTTTTTAGCCTTGTCTTTTCGGGCGGGGCCCGGGGCTGCACACCCAAAAAGGGACCGGCCTCGTCTTGAAATTTCCCCAGTTCCTCATCCAGATTTTGGTTGTGTTTTTGGGCGGAAAATAAAATGTCCGGGATTTTTGAGGGAAAAAATCAGGCGAAGGATTACGTCCCCCGGGTCTTCTTTTGATCTGCTGAAACCCCTTCGTTGGGGTTGCCGACCCCTCTCTTTGGGGTTTTTTTCGTTTGTGACATGCTTCAGGCCCCCCTTTCCTGTAGTTTTAAACCCTTTAAAAACCCCAACTTTTCTCGACCCTTTTAAATCCACCCCATAATTACCATGTCACTCTCGTCGTCGGGCCCTTGAAACCCACCCTCTTTCTTCTTAAAGGTTTCGGCCTGTATGTTTTCTTCTCGGTTTTTCCCCACCCTCCCTTGATTTCTTCTATCTTCTTATTAAGCCCCCGGCAGCTTCCGGTAGGCTGCCGGGGGGGGCTTTTCCATGTATTTTTGCGCGCCCGGGGAGCTGACCCTAGGCCTGGGCCCTGTATGTTCCCCCCTTTCCCATATCCCTCGGAAAGGGCCCCGGGGTGATGAGGGACCGATTCTGAAGTTCGACGGTACGGTCTATAGCCCAAAGGAGGGGCACAGCCTTTGGAAAACCCGGGAGGGGTGGAAAATTAGCAGAAACTTCTTACACTGCAACCCGGGAAACCTCCCCGATCCCCTTTTGGGCTGTGCCCTTCCTCTGTCTATAGACAGAAACCCTCAAACTTCAGAATCGTGTCCCTCATCACATGCCCTCAATGAGTTTTCCCTTTTACTATTTCTCTGCCCCGTGGTTTTTTTGATGCCCAGCAGTAAAAAGTTTTCTCGGATTTCTCCAAAATTTTTTCCCAGTAGAAGTCCGCCACGGTCTCTGCGCTTCCTTTGGGGGTAAAAAAGGGGAAAAAGGGGAATTCGATGTCCAGTTAGACAATAAATGAGGTCCCCCGGCGCTCTCCCCATCCCTTTTTCTTGTTCCCTCAATACCCTGTAAAAAGTGTGTCGTGCCCTTGAGCCCGCCCCGGAAAAGTTTCAGCGGGGGCACCCGGATCGCCGTCAAACCTTGTCTATCGGCGTGTCGGGGCGCACACCCTGAAAGGCCCGGCCTCTTTTAAATTTCCCAGTTCCCATCCAGACCCCTTGTGTGTTTTGGGCAGGAAATACATGCCCGGGGATTTTTGAGGGAAACTTAAACAGAGATTTCCCTCAACCACTTTTCATTACCCCCTTTGGGTTCCCTTTATTGTTGTCAGGCGAAGGATTACTTTCACCGCGGGCTTCTTTTCGCGAAACACTTCGTTGGGGTTCCGAGCCTCTGGGAAAGGTACTTTCGTTTTTTTTGACATGCTTAAAAGGCCCCCCTTTCCTGTAGTTTTAAACCCTTTAAAAACCCAACAAACTCTGAGCCTTTTTTTTGCTCTATAATTACCATGTCACGTCTCGTCGTCAGGCCCTTGAAACTCCACCTCTCTTTTTTCCCTTGGGGGGGTTTGGGGCCTGAAGTGCTTCTTCCGTGTTTCCCCCAGTCCCCCCCTTGATTTCTTCTATCTTTTTATTCAGTCCCGGGCAGTTTCCCTTTGTAGGCTGCCGCGGGGGCGCGGGGGCTCTCATGTTTTTTTCCCGGTCGCCCAAAGAGCAAAAACCCTAGCCTCGGCCTGTATGTTCGTCCCTCCAATCCCTCTAAGGCCCGGGTCAAATTTCCCCCGTTTAGAAGCTTCTGCAGCTCCTCAAAATGTTTGGGTTAGGTTTCGTTCTCTAGAAATTCTGTTGGGGGGGCCTGGTAAAAGGACTTCCCTTCCCAAAGGACTCTCCTCCCCTTTGTTGTAGCTCTATTTCCAAAAATCACCATCTCTTTTTCCCCTCTGGAAATTTTCCCTGTGGGGTTCCCCTCCTGCCCTTCTGTCCTGCTTCTGTGGGTTTTTTTTCTCTGCCCCGGGTTCTTTTCCTGTGTGGCCCCTACTTCTCCTGCCTTCCTGCCCTGCCCCGCCTTCTCTTTTTGGGTCCCTGTTGCTTTTTCCCAAAAAAAAACGGTTTTTGGGAAAATCCTTGTTCCTGTTGGGGTGGTGATTCTTTTCTATAAGACCGGGATCCCCTAGAATTTTTTTTTCCGGTTTTTTCTCTTCTTTCGTTTTTTCTTTTTTGTAATCCCTGTTTTTTTGTACCTGTTGTCTTCCTTCGGAATTCTCCTTTTGTCTGCTTTTTCCCGTTTTTCCCCTTTTTGGGGCCCTGCGTCCCCTTTTTTGTTTGGGCCGTTTTTTGTGAAGTTTCTAGTCGGGCAAACCCTGCCCAACCGGGGGGTTTTCAAGACTTGGCGGGGGAAATTGTAAAATTCCGTTGTTGGGGGGTTTTCCCCTCTCCCCGTCGGAATTTCCGTCCACTCGGGGGCCCGGTTCCTTTTTTCTACGGGGGAGTTTCTTTTTTTCCCAAAACCCCTTTTCCGGGTGTGGGATAACCGCTGCCAGTGGGTCCTCCTTTTTCTTCTTGCTTTTTTTTTGGGTGTTTTCTAAAACAGGTTGGGGGCCCCCCGGGATTTCCTCCTGGGAGCCCTAGAGAAAGCCAGGGCGTGTGAGATAATGCCCTTTGGCTGTTTCTTCCCCCCAAATTTTTCCTTAAGAAATGGGGGCCCGGGGTTTTTTTTTTTTTTCTCACACGTGTGTTCCTTGCCCCCTGTCAACCCAGGGCCTAAATTTTGCGGGCTAGAGCTTATAGTATTTTGTTGGTTTCTTTTTCCAACGTCTCCCGCAGCCGGGGGGTAGGGTAGTCCAGTGTTCTGGTGGGGAGTAAACCCAAATTTGGGCTTTTGTCCCATGCCGGGATCACCCCCGCCTTGTGGGAGTCCTTTTTGAAATACAGTATTTTCGTAGGGGATTGTTCAAGTTTCCCTTTAAGTTTTTTCCCGGGGTGCCGCTGCGCCCCTTTTTTTCCCCTTTTTTAAAAGGGCCCCCAAGGGGCCCCTGTGTCAGTTTAAATTTTTTGGCACCGGGGGCTGGGCACTTTTTCTATTTGTGCGACTGTTTCCCGTGTTATAAAATCCTGAAAGGGAGGGCCTGTAAAGGGCCCCCCAAAACCTCCTTTTTTTTGGTGTACCGCCACTGCCCAGGCAAACCCCGAAGTATCCCGCCCGGTTTTCCGGGGGCCCCTTTTTTTTGGGGTCAGTCCATCCCCGTGTGGTCGTTCCCCCTTTCCCCGGGTTGCGTTTGGGAAACAGTGAGAAAGGGGGATTGGTCGGCCTGGAAATTCCTCCCCTTTTGGGCCCAAAATCAAAGCTTTCCCCCCGTTTTTTGGGTTTCTTCAAACCACAAACCCAAGGTCCTGCCTGGCCCGGGGACCCCTGTCCAAGGGAACAGAAGGTGGGTTCCCCTTTGTTTGCTGGTCGCACCGATGAATTTTTTTCCCGATGGCCCTCTGTTGGGAACCCTTTTCGTGGCCCTGGCTGTGGGCTTTTTCCCCCCGGCCCCTGCCTTTCCCTTCGGTTAGCTCTAGTTCCCTAAAAGGGAGGTCGTGAAAATAAAAGGACGATTGTAGGGGTAAAAAACCCCAAGGGGCGCTGCAATAGGAGGGGAACGAATCCTGTTTCAGACCACGCGTTTCTGTAGCTCACGCTACGTCTTCCCGGTCTAGTTCCCAGGATTTTTTCACTTTTGCTGGTCTCCCCTTTTACTTTATTTGAAAGGTTTTTCAACATCAGTAAATTTTTACAACTCAATACATTTTTCACAAAAAACATGGGCCTTTTCACTATTAACAAACACTTTCCCCACTCTGAGGCATAAGGTTACAAAAAAGATCGTTGGGCGCCGTTTGTCCATCTTGTTTTGATGTTACCAAGTTTCTTTTTGTTTTCGGTTATCCCCCGGGTTATTCCTTCCCCCCTTTTTCTTATTCCCAAACTCTTTTTAGTTTCAGTAGTGCCTCCTGTTACCCCTCGCGTCCTGGTTGTGTTAAGGGGTTTTTTTTTAATGTGCCGGGAAAAACAGAGGGGGCTCCAGGTTGCTTATGGGGGTCGGTCTGGGAGTGCAGTGGTCCCCGTCAAACTGAACCCCTTTATCATCCCAAGTTTTTTTCCAGGGTAGTGCTGGTTGTCTACCCAAGTTCTTATCCCCGGATCGCCCGGGTTCCGTCCTTCTATTCCCCGTAGGTTTGGTCCTTTTTTTTTTCCCTGTTTTTCCCAGTCCTTTGGTCAGGGCCCCGGGTTTGGTCTGTTTCCCGGTTTTGGGAATTCGGCCTTTAACATCCCGTCTTTTAGTGACCTATCCCCCCCCAAAACTATCATCGGGGGTTTTTTTCTGGGGAAAAAGTCCCCTCCATGAGCTTGTTCGAATTCCCCCCTGATCCAGGGCCACAGGTTGGCCAGTTCCTCCCCGGTCCCAAGGGTTCATCCCAATATGGACGTTTGGATGATTCTGTTTTCCCTCCTTTTTGCCCGCAACCCGGGTTTGGGGGAGTTGTAGTCTGTCCAGGGGCCTGAAAATTTCTCCCGTTGCTCGCTTTCCGTGGGCCACTCTGGATATCCTCAAACCCTGAAAAAAAACCCAATTTCCTCTAGAGCTTCCCTTTAATTTCCCCTTTTCTTCGCTGCAAAATTCTCTTGATTCTGAGTCCCCGGGGGTAGGGAGGGATTCCCCAGGGTCCTGGGGTGTGGAAAAAGGTCTAGTGCAGGGAAAAGGTTTGCGTTTTCCCCGCTTTTTAAAAAGTTCTGCTATGTAGAAAGTCTATCTTTTTTAATAGACCAACGTATCTTTGGAAATGCAGCTCGGTGGGAAATGGGTTCATGGGTGAAACGTAGGGAACGGGGGGGGCTGCTTCCCCCCATTCCCCCCACTGTTGGATTGTTCCTTTGGGTTTCCCCCGTAAATAGACCCGAATATGTCGCTATGTTCCGTTTTTACAGATCACTGACGGGGGCCGGTTTCCCAGTCTGTTTTGTTTCCAGCTTGCAGTGTACGAAGATCTCTGCTACTTGCCACCAAACCCATCTCCTATTTCTTTTGCCCGTCCTCTGCCTTTTAACCCGTACCGCCGGGAAAACCCAAAACCTTTTCCCTCATCACATTCCTCAATGATCTTCTACTATTTCTCTGCTCGGGGGTTTCTTTATGCCCCCGCATATTAAAAAGGGCTTTTTCGGATTTTCTCCAATTTTTCCAGTAAAAGGGCCGCCACGGTCTCTGCTGCTTCCTGTTGGGTATAGAAGGGTAAAGGGACTCCCCAAAGTCCAGTGAGAAAAAATGAAGAGGTCCCCCGGCGCTCTTCCCATCCTTTTTCTTGTTCCCCCCCAATATTTTGTAGGAAAAGGGGTCGTTCCCTTTAGTTGTCCGGAAAAAAGTTTTAAAACAGGGGGATCAGGGTCGCCGTCAAAAAAAAAAAACCCTCGAACTATAATCTAGGTGAAGTAAGCTTGGTCATACCGAATGTGGAAAAAAACTTTGGGGGGGCAAAGGAAGCAGAAAAACTAAAGCCAAAACAGCAGTGCCCTTTAAAGTGCGCAACAAGGCCCAAAAGATTACTTGGGTTTATCTCAAGAAGTATAAGTAACAAAGAAAAAAGACTAAAATGGTTTTTCTGTGTAAGGAACCCTCCCGGATGAAGATAGACTTTTTAAAACCCTTAAAAAACTCCACTTTCTGGAGAGGCGTAGAATGAAAGGGGGGGGTATCAATTTAAGTGTATAAATGGATACGGGGATAAACAAGGGAGACATTAATAAAGTTCGGGGTTTTCGAACCCGGGAAGAACCAGGGAAAAATGGATTTAAGTTGGGTAAAAATTTTGATTTAGAAAGGACATAGGTAATACGGTTTTCCCAACAGAGTTTTAAAAGCGGGGAAAAGTCTTCCCCTTGGGGGGGATAAGGTTTTGGGCCTTGGGAGCTTTAAGAAAAAAGACTGGGAAAAAATATATGATGGGAGGGGGTGGTTTGATTGGTGCAAGGGGCACGGGAGTTTTTTCTTGAGTAGCTTTAAAGGGAGATGTTTGTTTTTGATAAGGACCCTCCTGTAGGGCCCCTAGGGCCTTTTGCAGTGTTTTCCACAAATTTTTATGTTTCCCTTTTTTTTCTTTTAAAGCCTTTCATCCTGTGGGGCCCATTTTAAAGGCCGCCAGTTTGGGGGCCCCTTCCAAAAACATAGACTCTTGGGCTTCAGGAAAATACAAATTGGGTTTTTTAGGGGAACCCCCCCCCGGGGAAAATTAAATTAAAACCCTTTCTTCCCCCTTTGGGGGGCTGTGAAAACTTTGGGGTTGGGTTTCCCGGGGTTCCAAAAGGAAAATTTTTTGTGAACCCGGTTAAAAACCCGGTAATGGGTTTTGTTTTTTAGTTTTAAAAAACTATTTGACCGTTTTCTAACCAATTTTTAATGTAAAAGTCTTTTCCCCTTAGTTTAAAACCCCCAAATTTTTTCTTTTGAAAAGGTTGGCCTTTGGGGGGAGGGGGTTTTTTGGTGTTTTCCCCCCCTTCCCGGATTTTCTAATCTTTTATTAGTGGCGTTCCTTTTTAAAGGCCCCCCGCTTTGGGGGGTTTTGGGGGGCCCTTTTTCATGTTTTTTTTTGCCCCTCTTTGGGGGCTGGTAAACCCCAAAAACCCCCCGGCCCGAAAAATTTCCCCTTCCCCCTAATCCTTTTTTGGGGAAAACCTGGGGATTTTTAGGGGAAAAACATTCGAAGTTTCGACCCCGGGCTTTCATTTAAACAGGGGGCCAGCCTTTGAGGCCTTTTGGGGTTTTTCAGTTTCAGGCCCTTCCGTACACCCCAAAAACCCCTACCGAAGCCCCCTTTTTCTTTCCCCCCTTTCCATGCAGTCCGTCGTCAGGCCCTTGAAACTCCACCTCTCTTTCTTCTTGAGGTTCGGCCTGTAGTGCTTCTTCTCGGTGTTTCCCAGCCTCTCCTTGATTTCTTCTATCTTCTTATTCAGTCCCGGCAGCTTCCTGGTAGGCTGCCGCGGGGGCTCTCATGTATTTTTGCGTCGTCGAGAGCTGTACCCTAGGCCTCGGCCTGTATGTTCGTCCTTCCATATCCCTCTGGAAGGCCTGGTGATGAGGGACACGATTCTGAAGTTCGACGGTACTGTCTATAGACAGAGGACGGGCACAGCCATTGGAGCATCGGTGAGTGTGGCAGTAGCAGAGATCTTCGTACACTGCAAGCTGGAACACTCACCGATGCTCCTTTGGCTGTGCCCGTCCTCTGTCTATAGACAGTACCGTCGAACTTCAGAATCGTGTCCCTCATCACATGTCTCAATGAGTCTTCTACTATTTCTCTGCTCGGTGGTTTCTTGATGCCCAGCAGTATTAGGTCTTCTCGGATTGTCTCCAAGTTTTTCCAGTAGAAGTCCGCCACGGTCTCTGCTGCTTCCTGTTGGGGTACAGAAGGGTAAAGGGATTCGATGTCCAGTGAGACAATGATGAGGTCCCCCGGCGCTCTGCCCATCCTTGTTCTTGTTCCCTCCAATATCTGTAAAAAGTGTGTCGTGTCCTTGAGTCTGTCCGGAAGAAGTTTCAGCAGGGGCATCAGGATCGCCGTCATAACCTTGTCTATCGGGCGTGTCGGGGCTGCACACCTGAAAGGACCGGCCTCGTCTTGAAAGTTCCCAGTTCCTCATCCAGACTCTTGTGTGTCTTGGGCAGGAAATACATGTCCGGGATTTTTGAGGGAAACATCAGCAGAGAGTCCCTCAGAGCCACGTTCATTACTCCCTTGTGCCCATTATTGTTGTACAGGCGAAGGATTACGTCACCGCTGGTCTTCTTGATCTGCTGAAACACTTCGTTCGGGTTGCCGAGCCTCTCGTAGGTACTTTCGTTTGTGACATGCTTCAGGCCCGCCTTCCTGTAGTTTTCAGCCTTAAAAACCACTATCTCTGAGCCTTTATCTGCATCTATAATTACCATGTCACGTCTCGTCGTCAGGCCCTTGAAACTCCACCTCTCTTTCTTCTTGAGGTTCGGCCTGTAGTGCTTCTTCTCGGTGTTTCCCAGTCTCTCCTTGATTTCTTCCTATCTTCTTATTCAGGTCCCGGCAGCTTCCTGGTAGGCTGCCGCGGGGCGCGGGGGCTCTCATGTATTTTTGCGTCGTCGAGAGCTGTACCCTAGGCCTCGGCCTGTATGTTCGTCCCTCCATATCCCTCTGGAAGGCCTGGTCGAATTCCCCGTTTAGAAGCTTCTGCAGCTCCTCACATGTGTTGGTTAGGTTTCCTTCTCTAGCAGTTCTGTTCGGGGGGCCTGGTACAAAGACAGTCCCTTGCTAAGGACTCTCCTCTCCTCTGTTGTGAGCTCTACTTCCGAAATCACCAGTCTCTTCTGCTCTGGCAATTTCTGTCGGTTGCCTCCTGTCCCGTTCTGTCCTGCTTCTGTGTGTTTCTTCTCTGTCCCGGTTTCTGTTCCTGTGTGGCTCCTATCTTCTCCTGTCTCTGTCCCTGTCCGTTCTCTTTCCTCTTCTTTTCGTGGTCCTGTCGTGTTGCTGTTCCAAACGTCAAACTGTCTTGTCTGGATCCTTGTTCCTGTTTGTGGATGATTCGTTGTCCTATAAAGCTTCATTCCCCTGATCTTCGTTCCTGGTTTCTCTTCTGTTCCTGTCTGGTCTGTTGTAATCCCTGTGTTGTCCTAGTATGTCCGTTCAGACTTCTGGATTTGTTCCGTTCTGTCTGGTTCTCTCCCGTTCTCTTCCTTTGGGTCTGCGTCTCCGTTGTTGGCGTTTCTTGTAAGTTTCAGTCGTGGTACCCTGCCACCAGGGCCTTTCATGACTTTGCGTGGATTTAGATCGTCTGTCCGGGGTTTCCCCTCTACCTGGAATTCCGTCCACCTTGGGCCGGTTCCGATTTCCTACTGCCCTGAGTTTTTTCTGTTCCAACACGTGTTCCATGTGTCGATTAACCGCTGATGGGTCCTCATTCTGCTTCTTGCTCTCTTGGTGTGATTCTAGAACAGGTTGGGCCCGGAGGTATTCCTCTGGAGCCGAGTGTAAACCCAGGGGTTGGTAATGTCCTTGTCTTCTTCTCGATTCCTTAAGTATGAGGGCTAGGATTTAATTTTTACTGTGTTCCTTGTGCCACTGGTACAAGCAGGGCCCTGTGTTAGCTGCTAGAGACTATAGTACTTGTTGGATTCTGTTTCCAACGTCTCCCGCAGCCAGGTAGGGTTACAGTGTTCTGGTCAGGGAGTAAACCCTAAGTTGGGTTTTGTCCCTGTCCGGGATCACCCCGCTTTGGGCCATCTTCGAAGTACAGTATTTTCGTGGTATTTTCAGTTCCTTGTGTTCGATGCCCTGTTCCCTTGTAATAAACGGTTGTTGAATCCTTGTCCTGTATAAACCTCGAAGCTATAATCTAGGTGAAGTAGAGCTTGGTCATACAGAATGAGAAAAAGACATGGAGTCAGGTAAGCAGAAATCTAAAGCCAAGACAGCAGTGCCTTAATGAGCGCACAAGGCCAACAGATTAACATAATGAAACAAAAGAACATAAGAAAGGAGGAACACTGCAGGCAGGCCTGATTTGGCCCCTACTTAAGGCAGGTCCTTTACAATTCATCCCACTAACAAACCATTTGACCTACCCAATTTTCAATGCTACCCAAGAAAAAAGCTCTGATGTGCTAGTTCCGCACTCAAACCAACCCCTCCCACTCATGTACTTATCCAACCTAAATATGAAACTACCCAAAGTCCTAGCCTCAATAAACCAACTAGGTAGACTGTTTCCACTCATCAACTACCCTATTTCCAAACCAATACATACCTATGTCCTTTCTGAATCAAAACTTATCCAACTTAAATCCATTACTGCGGGTTCTCTCATGGAGAGATATCCTCAAACCTTGTAAGTATCCCCTTTATTAATACCAATCTTCCTCTTATACACCTCGATCAGGTCTCCCCTCATTCGTGCGTCTAACAGTGAATGTAACTTGAGATTCTTTCAATCTTTCTCATAAGAAGATTTCTAATGCTATGTAATTAATTTAGTCATCCTACCGCTGAATTTTTTTCAAAGGACAATGTTATGTCCATATCTGTAGTATGGAGACCAGAACTGAGCGCATAATCGTAGGTGAGGCCTTACTAATGATGTATAAAGCTGCAGTATGACCTCTGGAACTTCTGTTGCTTACACTTCTTGATATAAAAATCCCAGTAATCTATTTGCCTTAATACGTACGCTTTAGGCATTGCTGTACCTTGGTTTAAGGTTGCTGCTTACCATAACCCCCAAGTCCTTTCACAATCGTAATGGCTAAGTTCTACCTTATTTAACTTGTAAGTGCTAGTGTTATGGACACTCCCGAGCTTTCAGAACCTTGCATTTATCTACATTGAACTGCATCTGCCACTTTTCTGACCAAGAAGTAAGAGTTTGTCCTAAATCCTCCTGAAGTTCCCTAACAACTACGTTTTTGAATCATTATCCTCCAATCTTCGTGTCATCGTCGAATTTGTCTCGATATCACTAGTAACCTTCATCAAGATCATTGATAAATATTAAAACAACAACGGCCCAAGAAAGATCCCTGTGGAACGCCACTTGTACTGATCCCCACTCGGATTTAACCCCATTTATGGACAACTCCCTTGCTTCCTGCTGTAGCCGATGTTACGATCCACGAAGCAACCCTTTCCCCCAATGCCATGAGCTGCTACTTCTTCAACAATTCTTTGGTGCGAACTCTATCAAATGCCTTAACTAAAATCTAAGGTAAATAATATCAAATTCTTTATCGTGGTCAACAGCCTCAAAAGCTTTACTGAAAAGTTTAATAAATTAGTTAGGCCAAAGACCGGCCCTCCCTTTTGAATCCATTCTGATATCATAAATCAAGCAAAGCTTATCGAGATGGCCTTCTTATAAACTCAGCATAATTGACTCTAAAGTAAATTTGCCTACAATTGAGGTCAGGCTTATTGTGCGGGAATTTGACGGTTAACGACCTTGTCCCCAGTTTTAAAAAATAGGAATTACATTAGCCCCATCTTCCACATATCAGACACTGCACCTTTTTGAATAGATAAATTAAAAATATTAGTTAATGGTTCACATACTTCCATTTTGCATTCCATTAGAACCCTTGAAAAAACCTCATCAGGAGTGACCCGGTGACTTTAACTCAAGAAGTAAAGTAACAAGAAGAATTACTAAAATGGTTTACTGTTGTAAGGAACCACCGTATGAATATAGACTTAAAGCCTTAAATCCCACTCCTGAGAGGGGTAAATTGAGGGTAGATAACATTGAAGTGTACAAGTGGGATGACGGGCATAAACAACGGAGACATAATAAAAAAGAACTGAGGGTGTCGAACCAGTAAAAGAACCAGAATAATGGATTTAAGTTGGATAAATTTAGATTTAGAAAGGACAATATGTAAGTACAGTTTTTCTAACTGAGTTTGTAGATTCTTGAACAGTCCTCCCATGGGGTGAAAAGAGGCTAAGGACCTTGGGTAGCTTTAAGAAGAGACTGGAAAATATATGAGTGGGGGGGCTGTTGTTTGATTGTGTCAAAGGGTACAGGAGGTTATTTTCATGAGTATCTTTAGGTAGATGTCGTTTTTGGATAATGACCTGGCCTGCTATGGGCCAGTAGGCCTTCTGCAGTTGTTTCCAACTTTCTTATGTACTTATGTCTTATAGCCTTGGTCTATCGGGCGTGTCGGGGCTGCACCAACCCTGAAAGGACCGGCCCTCGTCTTGAAAGTTCCCAGTTCCTCCTCCAGATCTAGTGTGTCTTGGGCAGAAAAACATGTCCGCGACTTTTTGAGGGAAACATCAGGCGAAGGATTGACTCGACTCAGCTGGTCTTCTTTGATCTGCTGAAACACTTCGTTCGGGTTGCCGATCCCCTCTCGTATGTACTTTCGTTTGTGAACATGCTTCCTCTAGAGCTCCCTATGATTCCTTCTCTATTCGCTGCAATATTCTCTGATTCTGAGTCCCAGGGAGTGGGTAGGGATTCCTCCAGGCTCCGGGATGTGAATAGGTCCTATTGCAGGTACTGGTGTGCGTTGCCCCCCTCTTGTAAAAAAGTTCTTGCTTATGTAAGATGTCTATCTTGATTTAGATAGACCAACGTACTATGAATGCAGCTCGGTGGTACTGGAGTTCATGGGTGAAACGTAGACGGGTGGGCTGTTGCTTCCGCCCATTTCCACAGGCTTTTGGATTGTTCCTTTGGTTTTCCCGCTTAACTTAGACAGAATAGTCGTCTATGTTTCCGTTTGTTACAGGATCACTGACGGGGCCGTACCAGTCTGTTCCTGTTCCAGGCTTGCAGTGTACAAGATCCACTGCTACTAACTTGCCTCACTCTAAACCGATGCTCCAATTGCTGGCCCTTCCTCTGTCTATAGACATACCGCCGAACTTCAGAAGTCGGTCCCTTCATCACATGTCACCACAATGAGTCTTCTACAATTTCTCTTGCTCGGTGGTTTCTTGATTGCCACCGTATTAGTGTCTTCTCGTATTGTCTCCCAAGGTTTTCCCGTAAAAGTCCGCCGAGGTCTCTGTTGCTTCCTGTTGGGGTATAGAAGGGTAAAAGGGACTCGATGTCCAGTGGACAATTATGAGGTTCCCCCTGCGCTCTGTGCCCATCCTGTTCTTTTCCCCGTCCAATATCTGTAGGAAGTGTGTGTCGTGTCCTTGAGTCTGTCCGGAAGAAGTTTCAGCAGGGGTCAACAGGATCGCCGTCAAATGAAATTAACCCGAATCTATAATCTAGGGAAGCTATAGCTTGGTCATACAGAATGTGAAAAAGACTTGGAGTCTTGGTAAGCATAAATCTAAAGAAGCCAATACAGCAGTGCTTAATGGTGCGCAACAAGCCAACAGAATACTTTGGATTTATCTCAAGAAGTATAGAGTAACAGAGAAGAATGTACTAAAATGGTTTACTGTGTAAGGAACCTCCCAGTATGAAGATCGACTTAAAGCTTGCCTTAAATCTTCCACTCACTGAGAGGCGTAAATGAGGGGAGATATCATTGAAGTGTATAAGTGTGATGACGGGCATAAACAAGGAGACATTAATAAATTACTGAGGGTGGTCGAACCAGGTAAGAAACAGTAATAAGGGATTTAAGTTGGATAAATTTAGATTTAGAAAGGACATAGGAGTAAGTACTGTTTTACTAACAGAGTTGTAGATGCGTTGAACAGTCTTCCCATGGGTGATAGAGGCTATGACCTTGGTTAGCTTTAGAAGAGACTGTACAAAATATCTGAGTGGGAGGGGCGGGTTTTGATTGGTGTTCCCAAGGTACATGAGTTATTTCTTGAGTAGCTTTAGGCAGATGTCGTTTGATAAAGACCCTGCCTCGTAAGGGTCCAGTATGCCTTCTGCAGTGTTCCTACATTCTTATGTTCTTATGTTCTTTACACTCTAACATCACAAGGAGAGGCCTCAATTTGATTATCTGCTCAGTTTTGGTCCCCTTACTACAGAGGGACATAGACTCATTATATAACAACAGAAAGAATGAACTATTTAAAAAAAATGTATATTACTGTGTATGGAACCCCCGTAAGGAAGAATACTTAAAGCCTTAAATCTCCGACACTCTGGAGAGGCGTAGAATGAGGGGAGATACAATTGAAGTGTAATAAGTGGAAGGACGTGCATAAACAAAGGTAGCACATTAATAAAGAACTGAGGGTGTCGAACCAGGTAAGAACCAAGGAATAAAGATTTAAGTTGATAAATTAGAGTTAGAAAGGACACAGGTAAGAACAGGTTTCTCTAACAGAGTTGTAGATGCGTGGAACAGTCATCCCCAGTGGGGTGATAGAGTCTAGACCTTGGGTAGCTTTAAAGAAGAGACTGGACAAATATATGAGTGGAGGGTGCTGGGTTAGGAATGTTGTCAGATGGGTAAAAGGAGTAATTTTCTTGAGTAGCTTTATGTAGATGTCGTTTTGATAAGGACCTGCTGCAATGGGCCAGTATGGGCCTTCTGCAGTGTTCCTACATTCTTATTTTCTTATGTTTCTTATAGCCTTGTCTACCGGGCGTGTCGGGGACTGCACACCTGAAAGGACCGTCCTCGTCTTGAAAGTTCCCAGATTCCTCATCCAGACTCTTGTGTGTCTTGGGCAGTAAGATACATGTCGGGATTTTTTGAAGGGAAACATCAGGCGAAGGAATACGTCACCGCATGTCTTCTTGATCTGCTGAAACACTGTCGTTCGGGGTTTGCCGAGCCTCTCTGAGGTACTTTCGTTTGGTGACGATGCTTCAGCCCGCCTTCCTGTAGTTTTCTTTCTGCCTTAAAAACCAACTATCTCTGAGCTTTATCTGCATCCATAATTACCAGTCACGTCTCGTCGTCAGGGCCCTTGAAACTCCACCTCTCTTTCTTCTTGAGGTTTCGGCCATGTAGTGCTTCTTCTCGGTGATTTCCCAGCCTCATTCGTTATTTCTTCTATCTCTTATTCAGGTCCCGGCAGCTTCCCTGTAGGCTGCCGCGGGGGCTCTCATGATTTTTGTCGTCGTCGAGAGCTGTTACCCTAGGCCTCGCCTGTATGTTCGTCACCTTCCATATTCCTCGGAAGGCCTGGGATGAGGGACCACGATTCTGAAGGTTCGACGGTACAGTCCTATATACAGAGTGGAAGACGGCACAGCCTATGGGAGCATCCGGTGAGTGTGGCATAGCATAAATCTTCGTACATCTGCAACTGGAACACTCACGGGGCGATGCTCCTATGGCGTGCCCGTCCTCGTCTATAGACAGTACCGTCGAACTTCAGAATCGTGTCCTCATCACATGTCACAATGAGTCTTCTACTATTTCTCTGCTCGGTGTTTCTTTGATGCCCCAGCAGATATTAGGGTCTTCTCGTATTGTCTCCAATTTTTTCCAGTAGAAGTCCGCCACGTCTCTGCGGCTTCCTGTTGGTGTACAGAAGGGTAAAGTGATTCTGATTGTCCAGTGAGACAATGATGAGTCCCCCGGCGCTCTGCCCATGCCTTGTTCTTGTTCCCTCCAATATCTGTAAAAAGTTTGTCGTGTCCTCTGAGTCTTGGTTCCGGAAAAAGTATCAGCAGGGGCATCAGGATCCCGCGTCATAAACCTTGTCTAAATCGGGCGTGTCGTGGCGGTCACCCCTGAAAGGACCGGCCTCGACTTGAAAGTTCCCAGATCCTCATCGGACTCTAGTGTTCTTGGGCAGGAAATACATGTCCCGGAATTTTTTGAGGTGAAACCATCAGCAGAGAGTCCCTCAGGGCCACGTTCATTACTTCCCTTGTGCCATATATAGTTTGTACGGGCGAAGGATTGACGTCACTCGCTGGTCTTCTTGAATCTGCTGAAACACTTCAGTTCGGGTTCCGGAGCCTCCTCGTAGGTACTTTCGTTTGTGACATGCTTACAGGCCCTCCTTCCTGGTAGTTTTCACCTTAAAACCACTATCTCTCTGAGCCTTTTCTGCATCTATAATTACCATGTCACGTCTCGTCGTCAGGCCTTGAAACTCCCCTCTCTTTCCTTCTTCTTGCGGTTTCGCCTGTAGTGCTTCTCTCGTGTTTCCCCAGTCTCTCCTTGAGTTTCATCTATCTTCTATTCAGTCCCGGCACTTCCTGGTAGGCTGCCGCGGGGGCTCGGGGGCTCTCCTTGAATTTTTGCGTCGTCGAGAGCTGTACCCTAGGCCTCGGCCTGTATGTTCGGTCCCTCCACATTCCTTCCCTCTGGAAGGCCTGGTCGAATTCCCTCCCGTTTAGAAGCTTCTGCAGCTCCTCACATGTGTGGTTTGGTTCGTTCTCTATCCAGTTTCTGTTCGGGGGCCTGGTACAAAGGACAGTCCCTTGCTAAGGACTCTCCTCTCCTCTGTTGGTGATCTCTACTTCCGAAAATCACCAGTGGGTCTTCTTCTCTGGCAATTTCTGTCGGTTGCCTCCTGTCCCCGTTCTGGTCCACTTCTGTGTGTTTCTCTCTTCCCTCGGATTCCTGTTCCTGTGTGGCTCCTATACTTCTCCCTGTCCACTGTCCTGTCCGTCTCTTCTCTACTTCGTTCCCTGTTGCTGTTCCCAAAAACCGGTAGAATGTCGAATCCTTTGATAACCTGAATTGATGGAGATACTAAACACAAAGACCTTTATCCCCTAAATCTATCTGTTCCAGGATTCCACAACAGTATCTTTATTCAGTTGTAATCCCAGTAGTTTTACCTGTTTTTCGTTCCTTCTGGATTCTCCGTTATGTCCAGCAGCTAACCTTTCTCTTCCTTTTTGGTCTGCGTCTCCTGATGTTTGGGCCGTATCTTGGTGAAGTTTCTAGTCTGGGCTAAAAAAACCTAAACCCTGGTCCCCAGGGCTTCAAGGACTTGGCGATGGATTGTAGAGCCGTCTGTTCCGGTTTCCGCCTCACACCGACGGAATTCCGTCCACACATGGGGCCCGGTTCCGTTTCTAACTGCAGGAGTTTCTTCCTGTTATCCAACACCTGTTTGCCATGTGTCCGATAACCGCTGCAGTTGGGTCCTCCTTCTTCTTCTAGCTTCTCTGGTGAATACTAGAACAGTTTGGCGCTCCGGGAGTTTCCCTCCTGGCGCCCTAGAGAAAGCCAGGGCGTGTTGAGATAATGTCCTTGGCTGCTTCTTCTCCGAATTCCTTAAGTATGAGGGCCCTGAGGACTTTAATTTTCTCACACGTTGTTCCTGTGCCACTGTACAAGGCCCAGGGCCGTGAGTTGTCTGGCTATAGACATATAGTACTTGTTGGATTCTGGTTTCCAACGACTCCCGCAGCCAGGTAGGGTAGTCACAGGTGTACTGGTAGGGAGTAAACTGCCATAATTGGTCATTCTTCGAATACAGTATCTTCGTATAGTATTGATTCCAAGTGTCGTTGTAGAGTTTCCGAGTGCCGCTGCTGCCTTGTTTTCCCCTGTTGTTCAAGGCCTCAAGGGCCTCTGTGTCAGTGAGAATTCTGGCAACCGTGTCGGACACTTTTTCTATTAGTGCGACTGTTGTGTCTGTGTTGAACACCTAAAAGGGAGGTTCCTGTAGGACCCCCCACCTCCTTTGGTTGGTGTACCGCCACTGCCCAGGCACCCCTGAAGTATCTGCCGTTCCGTGATCGCCCTTTGGTGTCAGTCCATCCCTGTGTTGTCGTTCCTTCCTCGGCTTGCGTGGAATCAGTTAGAATGGATATTGGTCGGCCTGGTAGTTCCTCCCTTGTTGGCCACATCAATGCTTCTCCCGTCATTGTTGCTTGTCAAACCACACCGAGAGTCCTGCCTCGGCTGGGGAGCCCTTGTCTAGTATCAGAATGGTGGTTCCGTTTTGTGTCGCTGGTCGCAGGCTCGATGATTTTCTCTGATGGCCCTCTGTGGCAACCCTTGCGTGGGCCCTTGCTGTGGACTTGCTCGGCCCCTGCTCCATTCTGCATAGCTCTAGTCCATCAGAGTAGGTCGGAAAATAAAAGGACGATTGTAGGTGTAAAAAACTCAATGGGGGCGCTGTCCAAAATAGGAAGGTGAACAATCCTGTTTCAGACGACGGCGTTTCTGTAGCTCACGCTACGTCATCAGGTCTAGTCTAGGAATGTTGTCACTCTGCTGGTCTCCACTTGTACATTATTTGAAAGGTTACAAACATCATATTTAAACCACTCAAACAATGGTCACAAAAAACATGGTCCCTGTCACTAGTAACAAACCTGTTCCTACTCTGATGCATAAGGTTACAAAGAAATCGTTGTCGCCGTTTGTCCAGTCTTGTTTCGATGTTACGCAAGTTTCTCTGTTTTCGGTTATCCTGTGGTTTTATTTCCCTTCCTCTTCTTCTATCAATCCGCTACTGTTTAGTAGTGCCTCCTGTACTTCCCTCTGCGTCCGGGGGTTGTGTTATGTTTTTATTTAATGTGGCCGGAACGTCAGAGGGGGCTCCAGTTTGCTTATTGGTTGTCGGTCTGTGGAGTGCAGTGTCCCCGTCAAACTGAACCCCTTATCATCCAAGGTTTGTCCATGGTAGTGCTGTTGTCTACCCAGTTCTTATCCCGGATCTCCGGTTCAGTCCTTCTTTCTTCGTAAGGTTAGGTCTTGTTTTCCTGTTTCCTATGTCCTTTGGTCAGCCCGGTTCCGGTCTGTCCCTGTTTCGGGAATTCGGCGCCTTCATCATCTGACTTTTGAGTGACCTATCCCTCTCCCAGCTTATCATCGGGGTTACTCTGGAAGAAGTCCAATCCATGACTGTGTTTCGAATGCCTCCCTGATCCAAGGTCCACAGGTTTTGTCCAGTTCCACCCTGGTGCCCATGATTCATCGAATATGGACGTTAGGATGATTCAGTTGTCCTCCTTCGCTGCACCGGTGGAGAGTTTGTAGTCTGTCCCAGTGCCTGAAGTTTTTCCTCGTTGCTCGCTCCAGTGTCCACTCTGGATATCCTCTTTCCTGAAAAAATCCCACATTTTCCTCTAGAGCCTCTCCTTGAATTCCTTCTCTTCGCTGCATATTCTCTTGATTCTGAGTCCCAGGGATTAGTGGTAGGGATTCCCACAGGCTTCACTGGGATGTGAAGAGGTCTAGTGCAGGTAACTGGTTGTGCGTTGCCCGGCTTGTAAAAAGTTCTGCTTGTAGATGTCTATCTGTGTTTAGATAGAACCAATCGATCTAGGAAATTGCAGCTCGGTGGTACTGATTAATGGGTGAAACGATAGGGAACGGGTGGGGCTGCATTCGCCCATTCCACCAGCTGTTTGGATTGTTCCTTGGTTCCCCTGTAAAGACAGAATATGTCGTCTATGTTCCGTTTGTACAGGAACACTGTAGGGGCCGTCCCAGTCCTGTTTCTGTTCCAGCTTGCAGTGACGAAGAACTCTGCTACTGCCACACTCACCGATGCTCCTATGGCTGTGGCCCGTCCTCTGTCATATAAGACAGTTACCGCCGAACCTTCAGAATCGTGTCCCTCATCACATGTCTCAATGAGGTCTTCTTACTATTTCTCTGCTTCGGTGGTTTCTTGATGCCCAGCAGTATTATGTTCTCTCGATGTCTCAAAGATTTTTTTTTTATCCAGTAAAAGTCCGCCACGTCTCTGCTGCTTCCCTGTTGGGTATAGAAGGTGAAAGGGACTCGATGTCCAGTGAGACAATGATGAAGGACCCCCGGCGCTCTGCCCATCCTTGTTCTTTGTTCCCTCCATATCTGTAGGAAGTGTGGTCGTGTCCTTGAGTCTTCTGTCCGTAAGAAGTATTCAGCAGGGGCATCAGGATCGCCGATCATAATGAAAATAACCCTCGAGCAAAAATCTAGGTGAAGTAGAGCTTGGTCATACAGAATGTGAAAAAGACTTGGGAGACATGGTAAGCCAGAAATCTAAAGCCAAGACAGCAGTGCCTAATGTGCGCAACAAGGCCAACAGATTACTTGGATTTACTCAAGAAGTAAAAGTAACAAAAATAAGAATGACTAAAATGGTTTACTGTGTAAGAAACTCCCCTGTATTAAGACAACTTAACGCCTTAAATCTCCACACTCAGGAGAGGCGTAGAATGAGGGGAAGAATCATTGAAGTGTATAAGTGAGATGACGGGCATAAACAAGGAGACATAATAAAGTACTGATGAGTCGAACCCATGTAAGACCAGGAATAATGGATTAACGTTGGATAAATTTAATTTTGAGAAAGGACATAGGTAAGTACTGGTTTTCTAACCGAGTTGTAGATGCTTGGAACAGTCTTCCTCCAGTGGGGTGATAGAGTTAGACCCTTGGGTAGACATTTAAGAAGAGACTGGACGAAATATAAGAAGTGGAGGGGGCTGGGTTTTGATTGGATGTCAAGGGACGGGAGTTTATTTTTTGAGTACTTTTTTAGGGCAGATGTCGTTTTGAATAAGGACCTGCCTCGTATGTCCATAGGCCTTCTGCAGTGTCTACAATCCTTATTTTCTTATGTTCTTACAGCTCTATACATCACTAGTGAGGCCTCATTTAGATTATGCTGCTCAGTTTAGGGTCCCCTACTACAGGATGGACAAGACTCATTAAGAACATACAGAGAAGAATGACTAAAATGATTTACTGTGGTATGGAACCTCCCGATAAGATAGACCTTAAAGCCTATAAATCTCCCACTCTCTGGAGAGGCGTAGAATGAGGGGATATATCACTGAAGTTTATAAGCGGATGACGGGCATAAACAAAGGAGACATTAATAAAGTACTGAGGTGTCGAAACAGGAAAGAACCATGATAATGGATTTAAGTTGGATACATTTAGATTTAGAAGGACATAGGTAAGACTGGTTTTCTAACAGAGTTGTATATGCGTGGAACAGTCTTCCCATGGGGTGATAGAGGCTAGACTTGGTATCTTTTAAGAAGAGACTGGAATCAAAAATATGAATGGGAGGGGCTTGTTTGATTGGTTTCAAGGGGTACATGAGTTATTCTTGAGTACTTTAGGTAGATGTCGATTTTTGATAAGGACCTGCCTGCTATGGCAAGGAGGCCTTGCTGCAGTGTTCCTACATTCCTTATGTTTCTTTAGTGTTTTCTTATAGCCTTGTCTATCGGTGCGTGTCGGGGCTGCACACTCCTGAAAGGACCGGCCACGTCTTGAAAGTTCCCAGTTCCTCATCAAGACCTTGTGTGTCTTGGGCAGGAAATACATGTCCGGATTTTTGAGGAAAGGCATCAGGCGAAGGATTACGCACCGCTTGTCATCCTTGATCGGCTGAAACACTTCGTTCGGGTTGCCGAGCCTCTCGTAGGTACTTTCGTTGTGACATGCTCAGGCCCCGCCTTCCTGTATTTTTCAGCCTAAAAACCACTATCTCTGAGCCTTTAACTGATCCATAATTACCATGTCACTTCTCGGTCGTCAGGCCCTTGAAACTCCACCTCTCTTCCCTTCTTGAGGGTTCGCCTGTAGTGCTTCATCTCGTGTTTCCCCCCAGCCTCTCCATGATTTCTCTATCTTCTTATTCATTCCCGGCAGCTCCCCTGTAGGCTGCCGCGGGGCTCTCATGTATTATTTGCGTCGTCGAGAGCGTACCCTAGGCCTCGGCCTGTATGATCGTCCTTCCATATCCCTCTGGAAAGGCCTGTGATGAGGGACACGATTCTGAAGTCGACTGTACTGTCTATAGACAGAGGAACGGGCAACAGCCATTGTAGCAAGGGAGTGTGGCATAGCGGAGATCCTCGTACACAACACTGCCAAGCTGAACACTCCAGCCGATGCTCCTATGGCTGTGCCCGTCCTCTTACTATAGACAGTACCGTCGAACTTCATAGAATCGTGTCCCCTCATCACATGTCTCAATGAGTCTTCTACTATTTCTCTGTCTCGGTTGGTTTCCTTTGATGCCCACAGTATTAGTCTTCTCGGATTTTCTCCAAGTTTTTCCAGTAGAAGTTCCACCAACTGTCTCTGCTCTTAAGCATCCTGTTGGGTTACAGAAGGGTAAAGGGATTCGATGTCCAGTGAGACAATGATGAGTCCCCCTGCGCATCTGCCCATCCTGTTCTTGTTCCCATCAAATCTGTAAAAAGTGTGTCCGTGTCCTTGAGTCAGTCCGAAGAAGTTTCAGCTGTGGCATCAGGATCCGCCGCATAACCTTGTCTATCCGGGCGTGTCGGGGCTGCAACACCCTGAAAGGACCGGCCTCGTCTTGAAAGTTCCCAGTTCCTCATCTCATACACTTGTGTGTCTTGGGCAGGAATAACATGTCCGGGATTTTTTGAGGAAACATCAGCAGAGAGTCCCTCAGAGCCTCGTTCATTACTCCCTTGTGTGGCCCCATTATTGTTGTACAGTCGAAGGATAACGTCACCGCTGGTCTTCTTGATCTGCTGAAACACTTATTCGTTCGGGTTGCCGAGCCATCTCGTTAGTACTTTCGTTGTGGACCATGCTTCCAGGGCCCGCCATCCTGTAGTTTTTTCAGCCTTTATCTGCATTATAATTACCATGTCACGTCTCGTCGTCATGCCTTGAATCTCCCCACCTCTCTTTCCATCTGAGGTTCGGCTGAGTGCTTCTTCTCGTGTTTTCCAGTCCTCTCTTGATTTCTTCTATCTTCTTATACAGTCCCGGCAGCTTCCTGGTAGGAGGCAGCCGCGGGGGCGCGTGGGCTCTCATGTATTTTTTGCGACGTCGAGAGCTGTACCCTAGGCCTCGGCCTGTATGTGCGTTTCCCTCCATATGCCCTCTGGAAGGCCTGGTCGAATTCCCCGTTTAGAAGCTTCTGCAGCTCCTCACATGTGTTGGTTAAGGTTTCGTTCTACTAGCAGTTCTGTTCGGGGCCTGGTACAAAAGGACAGTCCCTTGCTAAGGACTCTCCTCTCCTCTGTTTTGTGAGCTCTACTTCCGAAATCACCAGTGTCTTCTGCTCGGCATGGATTTCTGTTCGGGTTGCCTCCTGTCCCGTTCTGTTCCCTTGCTTTCTGTGTGTTTCTTCTCTGTCCCCCGGTTTCTGTTCCTTTGTGGCTCCTATCCATCTCCTTTCTCTGTCCCTGTCCGTCTCTTTTCTTCTTCGGTCCCTTTGCTTCCGCAAAAAACGTTTGTTGGAAATCCTTGTTTCCTGTGTGGTGGGTGATTCGATTCTATAAGACCTGTATCCCCTAGAATCTTTCGTTCCTGGTTTCTCTTCTGTTCGTGTTTCTGTTGTAATCCCTGTTGTTGTACCCTGTTGTCGTTCCTTCTGGATTCTCTTCTCCGTTTGTCTGCTCTTCCGTTCTCCTTCCTTTTGGGTCTGCGTCTCCTGTTGTTTGGGCCGTTTCTTGGTGAAGTTCTTGACGGGCTACCTGTCCCACCAGGCTTTCAAGGACTTTGGCTATGGATTGTAATCCGTCTGTTTCCGGTTTCCCCTCCTCACCGTCGGAATTCCGTCCACTCTTGGGCCGGATCCGTTTCTACTGCTGGAGTTTCTTCTTTTTCCAACACTGTTGCCATGGGTCCGATAAACCGCTGGCAGTGGGTCCTCCTTCTTCTTCTTCTGCTTCTCTCTTGTGTATTCTAGAACATGTTGGGCCTCCGGGAGTTCCTCCTTGAGTGCCCTAGATAAACCAGGCGTGTGAGATAATGTCCTTGGCTGCTTCTTCTCCGAATTCCTTAAGTATGAGGGCCCTGAGGACTTTAATTTTCTCACACGTGTGTTCCTGTGCCACTGTCAAGCCCAGGGCCTGAGTTGCTGCTAGAGACTTATAGTACTTGTTGGATTCTGTTTCCAACGTCTCCCGCAGCCAGGTAGGGTAGTCACAGTGTTCTGGTAGGGAGTAAACTGCCTTGTGGCAGTCTTCGAAGTACAGTATTTTCGTATGGTATTGTTCAAGTTCGTTGTAGAGTTTCCGGAGTGCCGCTGCTGCCTTGTTTTCCCTGTTGTTCAAGGCCCTCAAGGGCCTCTGTGTCAGTGAGAATTCTGGCACCGGGTCTGACACTTTTTCTATTAGTGCGACTGTTTCTGTGTTGATACTCCTGAAAGGGAGGTCCTGTAGGACCCCAGCCTCCTTTGGTTGGTGTACCGCCACTGCCCAGGCACCCCTGAAGTATCTGCCCGGTTCCGTGATCGCTTTGGTGTCAGTCCATCCCTGTGTGGTCGTTTCCTTCCTCGGCTTGCGTGGAATCAGTGAGAAGGAGATTGGTCGGCCTGGTATTTCCCTCCCTGTTGGCCAACATATCATGCTTCTCCCGTCTTTGGTTGCTTCAAACCACACCGAGGGGTCCTGCCTCGGCTGGGGAGTCCCTGTCTAGTATCAGAATGGTGGGTTCCGTTTTGTCGCTGGTCGCGGGTCGATGATTTCTCTGATGGCCCTTGTGGCAACCCTTGCGTGGCCCTGGCTGTGGACTGCTCGGCCCTGCTCCATTCTGCTTAGCTCTAGTCATCATTAGGTCGTGAAAATAAAAGGGACGAGTTGTAGGTGTAAAAAACTCAAGTGGGGGCGCTGCAATAGGAGGTGAACGAACCCTGTTTCAGACGAGCGTTTCTGTAGCTCACGCTACGTCTTCAGGTCTAGTCTAGGATGTTGTCACTCTGCTGGTCTCCACTTGTACTTTATTTGAAAGGTTACAAAACTCAGTAATTATAAAAACTCAATACATGTCACAAAAAACATGGTCCTGTCACTATTAACAAACACTTTCCCTACTCTGGGCATAAGGTTACAAAGAGAATCGTTGTCGCCCTTTGTCCAGTCTTGTTTCGATGTTACGCAAGTTTTTTTCTGTTTTCGGTTATCCTGGGTTATTCCTTTCCCCTTCTTCTTATTCAATCTGCTTCATGTTTCAGTAGTGCCTCCTGTTACTCCCTCTGCGTTCCGGGGGTTGTGTTTTGGTTTTTATTTAATGTGCCGGAACGTCAGAGGGGGCTCCAGGTTGCTTATTGGTGTCGGTCTGTGGAGTGCAGTGGTCCCCGTCAAACGAAAACCCCCTTTTTCATCCAAGTTTGTCCAGGGTAGTGTGGTTGTCTACCCCAAATTCTTATCCCTGGATCGCCGGTTCTGTCCTTTCTATTCTCGTAGGTTAGGTCTTGTTTTTCCTGTTTCCTATGTCCTTTGGTCAGCCCGGGTTCGGTCTGTCCGGTTTCGGGAATTCGGCCTTCATCAGTCTGTCTTTGAGTGACCTATCCCTCTCCCAAGCTATCATCGGGGGTTTCTCTGGGAAGAAGTCCATCCATGATGCTTGTTCGAATTCCTCCCTGATCCAGGTCCACAGGTTGTCCAGTTCCTCCCTGGTGCCCAGGATTCATCGAATATGGACGTTAGGATGATTCTGTTGTCCTCCTTTCGCTGCACCGGTTGGAGGAGTTGTAGTCTGTCCAGTGCCTGAAGTTTCTCTGTTGCTCGCTCCAGTGTCATAAGAACATAAGAAAGGAGGAACACTGCAACAGGCCTGTTGGCCCATACTAGGCAGGTCCTTTACAATTCATCCCACTAACAAACATTTGACCCACCCAATTTTCAATGCTACCCAAGAAATAAGCTCTGATGTGCAAGTCCCACTCAAATCCAACCCCTCCCACTCATGTACTTATCCAACCTAAATTTGAAACTACCCAAAGTCCTAGCCTCAATAACCCAACTAGGTAGACTGTTCCACTCATCAACTACCCTATTTCCAAACCAATACTTGCCTATGTCCTTTCTAAATCTAAACTTATCTAATTTAAATCCATTACTCGGGTTCTCTCTTGGAGAGATATCCTAAAGACCTTGTTATATCCCTTTATTAATACCTATCTTTCACTTATACACTTCGATCAGGTCTCCCTCATTCTTCGTCTAAAAAGTGAATGTAAACTTAAGAGTCTTCAATCTTTCTTCATAAGGAAGATTTCTAATGCTAGGGTATTAATTTAGTCATCCTACGCTGAATGTTTTCTAACGAATTTATGTCCATTCTGTAAATGGAGACCAGAATTGAGCTGCTTAATCTAGGTGAGGCCTTACTAATGATGTATAAAGCTGCAGTATGACCTTGGACTTCTGTTGTTCACTTCTTGATATAAATCCCAGTTTAAACTATTTGCCTTATTTTCGTACGCTTAGGCATTGCTGTCTTGGTTTAAGGGTTGCTGCTTACCATAACCCCCAAGTCCTTTTCGCAATCTGTATGGTTAAGTTTACATTATTTAACTTATAAGTGCTAGGGTTATGGACACTCCCGAGCTTCAGAACCTTGCATTTATCTACATTGAACTGCATCTGCCACTTTTCTGACCAAGAATAGAGTTTGTCTAAATCCTCCTGAAGTTCCTAACATCTACGTTTGAATCAATTATCCTACCTATCTTCGTGTCATCAGCGAATTTGCTCATATCACTAGTAATTCCTTCATCAAAGTTTATTGATATATTTATAAACAACAACGGGCCCAAGACTGATCCCTGTGGACGCCACTTGTTATGATCCCCACTCGGGTTTAACCCCATTTATGGACACTCTCTGCTTCCTGTCTGTGAGCCATGATTCGATCCACGAGAGCACCCTTCCCCCAATGCCATGAGCTGCTTACTTTCTTCAACAGTCTTTGGTGCGGAACTCTATCAAAAGCCTTACTAAAATCTAAATAAATAATATCCCAAAATTTTTTGTCGTGGTCAACAGCCTCAAAAACTTTACTGAAGAAAGTTAATAAATTAGTTAGACAAGACCGGCCTCTTTTGAATCCATGCTGAGTATCATTAATCAAGCTATTGCTTATCGAGATTGGCTTCTTTATAATCTCAGCTATAATTGACTCTAGTAATTTGCTACAATTGAGGTCAGGCTTATTGGGCGGTAATTTGACGGTAACGACTTGTCCCTGTTTTAAAAATAGGAATTACTTTAGCCATCTTCCACATATCAGACACTGCACCTGTTTGAAGAGATAAATTAAAAATATTAGTTAATGGTTCACAGACTTCCATTTTGCATTCCTTTAGAACCCTTGAAAAAACCTCATCAGGACCCGGTGACTTATTTTGCTTCAGTCTGTCTATCTGCTTCACAACCATTTAAATAGTGACTGTGATGTTACATAATTTATCTTCTTCTGATCCTCTTTTAAAAATTAATTACCGGAATATTATTAGTGTCTTTCCTGTGTAAAAACCGAGGAGAAAAAATTATTTAAAATCGAGCACATTTCATTCTCTTTGTCAGTAAGATGCCCATAGTTATTTTTAAGGGGACCAATCTTATCTCTGACTTTTGTTCTATATACCTGGAAAAAACTTTTTTGGGTTAGTTTTAGAATCCCTAGCAACTTTAATTTCATAGTCCCTTTAGCTTTTCTTATCCCCTTTTTAATGTCCCTCTTTAGTGTCAATATACTGATTCATAAGATGACCCTCGCCTCTTTTGATTACGCCTAAAAATTTCCCCTTTCTTATCCCCTAGTAGATATTTCAGCCTATTATTCATCCATTTGGGTCATTTCTATTTGATCTAATTTCTTTTAAAGGGATAAATGTTCTTTGAGCGCTTTGTATTGTGTTCAGAAAAACTGTCATATTGATAGCTCTCTTCGTTACCCCAGTCAACAGATGTAAGTGTTTTTCTAAGCCCATGTAATCTGCTAAGCGAAAATTGGGACTGTTACTGAGTTATCCCTACTAAAATACTTCCATTCAATTCTAAATGTTAATTGATTTGTGGTCGCTAGCACCCAGTTCTTCTGAAACTTCTAAATTATTAACAAGGGATTCATTGGGTTTCCAGAACTAGTCAAAAAGGTTTTTTACCCCTTGTAGGTTCTGTCACAAACTGCTTCAGAAAACAATCCTGAACTACTTCTAAGAAGTCGTATGATTCTAAATTCCCAGTCAAGAAATTCCAATCAATATGACTAAAGTTAAAGTCTCCTAGAATTAAATACATTATCGTGCCTTTGGGGGCCCCAACAATTTCCTCCCATAGTAGTCTTCCCGGTCCCCATCTAAATTTGGGGGACGGTATATCACACTAAAATTAATTTTTCATGCCCCTCTGAAAATTCTATCCAAAGAGACTCTGTATGTGTTTACTTCAGACTTAATACCCGTTTTAATGCAACAGTTCAAGCGATCTCGGACATACAATGCCACCCCCCCCCTTCCCGATACTTCTATCTACTTGGAACAATTTGAAACCCTGAATGTGACATTCTGCAGGCATGTCCCGACTTTTTGAATTAAACCACGTCTCAGTAATGGCAAATACATCTATGTTACCTGCACTAGCAACTAGTCTCAACTCGTCCATCTTATTCCTAGCACTGCGACTATTTGTGTAATATATACTTAAGGACTCTCCTTTCTCTTTATCATTCCTGCTCCTTTCTGTTATTCCACTAAACCTATTACTGTCCTTGACAATTAGTGCCACTGGCTTTCCGATATCCACCTCATTTTGCCTATTACTAGTTCTCCTAGTACTCATATTACTACCCTGAGACTTCACAGTTTTCCCGCAGAAACCCATACCACTAACTATTCCTAGTTTAAAGACCTAACAGCTCCCTCCACTGCGTTGGCCAGTGCTCCCACCCCACACCTAGATAAGTGAACCCCATCCCTGGCATACATGTCATTTCTGCCATAGAAGAGGTCCCAGTTGTCAATGAATGTCACCGCATTTTCCTTACAGTATTTGTCCAGCCAGCAATTGACACCAATTGCTATGGACAACCATTCATTACCAACACCTCTTCTTGGCAAAATGCCACATATGACAGGGCGCCCCCCCTTCTTCCTAATCATGTCTATAGCTGTCCTGAACTTTCTAACTAAATCCTCACTTCTACACTTGCCTACATCATTGCCTCCAGCACTGAGGCAAATAATAGGATTGATCCCATTACCGTTCATGATGTTGTCAAGCCGGCTAACAATGTCCTCCATCCCAGCCCCAGGAAAGCATACCCTTTGTCTCCTACACCTGTCCTTCAAGCAGAATGCCCTATCCATGTATCTAACCTGGCTATCCCCAACAACAACAATATTCTTACCTTCCTTGTTGTCGTTCGTCGTGACGATCCCAGTAGTAGACTCACATTCGTCGGGTAGCACCGAGAATGCGTTGGAGGTTTCCACGGGAGTTTCCAGAGCAGTCTCTTTCTTCATCGTTTCTGGCTTTCCATTCGTCTTCTTGATCGTCAACTTCGTCGTCCCCAGCTGTCCAGCCACCGACCACGATCCCTTCTTGACCTGAGGACTCGAAACAGGAGGACTACTACGAATCCTCTTGTTTTCCTCGGTCAATCGCCGTATCTCCATCTTCGCTGCCCTCAATTCTTCCTTAAGTTGCTGGTAAAGTTGCTCGATGGAGGGCATCTTGGTTCAGTCCACGGGAGCAAACAAGACACTTCTTCACAGAGTTAAGTATAGGTCAGCACTCAAAGTACAGGTCACCACTCTGGATATCCTCTATCCCTGAAAAAATCCCACATTTCCTCTAGAGCTCCCTTGAATTCCTTCTCTTCGCTGCATATTCTCTTGATTCTGAGTCCCAGGGAGTAGGGTAGGGATTCCCTCAGGCTCCTGGGTTTTAAAAAAAGGGGGTTAGTGCAGGTAGGGTGTGCGCTGCCGGCTTGTAAAAAGTTCTGATGTGATGTCTTCTGTGTTAGATAGCCCAAGTTTAGGAAATGCAGCTCGGTGGTACTGGATTAAAGGGTAAAAACGTAGGGAACGGGTGGGCTGCTCGCCCATTCCACCAGCTGTTGGATTTTTCCCTTTGGGTTTTCCCCTGTATAGAAGAATATGGTTATGTTCCGTTTGTACAGGTAGTGCGGGGCCGTACCCAGTCTGTTCTGTTCCGTTTGCGTGTACGAAGATCTCTGTACTGCCACACTCCCGATGTCCTATGGCTGTGCCGTCCTCTGTCTTAGCAGTACCCCGAATTCAAAATGTGCCCCTTCACAGGGTCTAAAATGAGTCTTCTACTATTTCTTGCTCGGTGGTTTCTTGTTTCCCCCAGCTATTAGGTCTTCTGGATTGTCCCCAATTTTTTCCCAGTAAAAGTCCGCCACGGTCTCTGCGCTTCCCTTTTGGGGTAAGAAGGGAAAAAGGGACTCGATGTCGTGGGGCATATGAGGTCCCCGGCGCTCTGCCTCCTTGTTTTTGTTCCCCCCAAATATCTGTAGGAAGGTGGTTCTTGAGTTGTCCGGAAAAAGTTTCAGCAGGGATCAGGATCGCCGTCAAATAAAAATAACCCCTCGAGCTTAATCTAGGTGAAGTAGAGCGGGTCATACGAATGTAAAAAAGCTTGGAGTCATGGGAAAGCAGAAATCAAAAGCCAAGACAGCAGTGCCTTAATGGCGCAAAAAAGGCCAAAGTTTACTTGGATTTTTTAAAGAAGTTAAGAAAACAGAGAAGAATGACTAAAATCGTTTACTGTGTAAGGAACCTCCGTATGAAGTAGACTTAAACCCTTAAATCCCCACTCTCGGAGAGGGTAAAATGAGGGGAGATATCATTGAAGTGTATAAGTGGAGACGGGCATAAACAAAGGAGACATTAAAAAAGTTGAGGGTGTCGAACCAGGAAAGCCCGGGAAAAAAAAAGGTTTTAAGTGGATAAATTTGTTTTAAAAAGGGAATAGGTAAGTACTGGTTTTTAACAGAGTTGTAGATGCGTGGAACAGTTTCCCAGTGGGGTGATAGAGGCTGGCCCTTGGGTAGCTTTAAGAAGGACTGGAAAAATTATGAGGGGGGAGGGGCTGGGTTTGATTGGTGTAAGGGGTACGGGGGTATTTTTGGTGTTTAGGTAGATGTCGTTTTGTTAAGGACCTGATGCTATGGGCCGTAGGCCTTCTGCGGTTCCTATTTTCCATGTTTTATTTTCTTAAGCCTTGCTATCGGCGTGTGGGGGGCTGCACCCTGAAAGGCCCGGTTTCGTCTTGAAAGGTTCCCCAGTTCCTCATCCAGACTTTTGTGGTCTTGGGGCGGGAAAAAATGTCGGATTTTTGGGGGGAAACATCAGGCGAAGGATTACGTCCGCTGGTCTTTTGATCTGTGAAACATTTCGTTCGGGTTGCCGAGCCTCTCGTAGGTACTTTCGTTTGTGAATGCTTCAGGCCCCCCTTCCTGTGTTTTCAGTTAAAAACCACTACTTGGCTTTTCTGCATCTTAATTCCCTGTCCTTTTCCGTCGTAAAGGCCCCTTGAAACTCCACCTCTCTTTTTTCTTGAGGTTGGGCCCTGTAGTGTTCTTCTCGGTTTTTCCCGGGTTTCTCCTTGATTTTTTTTTCTTTTTTCGCCCCGGCAGCTTCTGGTAGGCTCCGCGGGGGCGGGGGGGGCTTCATGTATTTTTGCGTCGTGAGAGCTGTACCCAGGCCTGGGCCCTTTTGTTGTTCGTCCCCCATATCCCTCGGGAAGGCTGGTCAAATTCCCGTTTAGAACTTCTGCAGCCCTCACATGTTTTGGTTAGGTTTGTTCTTAGCAGTTCTGTTGGGGGGCCCTGGTACAAAGGCAGTCCCTTGCTAAGGACTTCCTTCCTTGTTGTGGCTTATTTCCCGAAATCCCCAGTGTCTTTGCTCTGGCAATTTCTGTGGGTTGCCTCCTGTCCCGTTCTGTCCTGCTTCTGTGTTTTTTCTTCTCTTCCCGGTTTCTTTTCCCTGTGTGGTCCTATTTCTCCTGTCTCTGTCCCGGGCCCGTCTCTTTTTTTTGGGTCCCTGTTGCTGCCCCAAAAAAACGGTTGTTGGACCCTTGTTCCTGTTGTGTGGTGATTGTTTTATAAGCCTGTATCCCCTAGAATTTCGTTCCTGGTTTCTCTTTGTTCGGTTTTTTTGAAATCCCTGTTGTTGTCCCTTTTTGTCTTTCCCTTCTGGTTTCTCCTTTTTGTCTGCCTTCCGTTCTCTTTTCCCTTTTGGGTCTGGTTCCTGTTGTTGGGCGTTTCTTGGTAAAGTTTCTTGGGGGTACCCTGTCCCCCAGGGCTTTAAAGGCTTGGCGTGGTTGTAGATCCGTTGTTCCCGGGGGTTTCCCCCCTACGTCGGAAATTCCCTCCCCTCTTGGGGCCGGTTCGTTTCTATGCTGGAGTTTCTTCTGTTTCCCAAAAACCCCTTTTTCCCCGGGGTCATAACCGTCCAGGGGGGGCCCCCTTCTTTTTTCTTCTCTTGGTGTTTCTAGAACGGTTGGGCCGGGATTTCCTCCCGGGAGCCCTGAGAAAAACCCGGGGGTGGGATAAAGTCCCTTTGGGTGCTTCTTCTCCGAAATTTTTAAATATGAGGGCCCCGAGGACTTTAATTTTTTTCACAGTGTGTTCCGTGCCACTGTCAACCCCCCCCCCCCGGGCCCAGTTTTCTGCTAGAATTTTAGTACTTGTTGGATTTTTGTTTCAAAGTCTCCCGCCAGGTGGGTAGTCACAGTGTTTGGTAGGGGGTAAACTGCCCTTTTGGGAGTTTCGAAGTACAGTTTTTGTATGGATTGTTCAATTCCCTTTTAGAGTTTTCCGGGGGCGCTGCTGCCTTGTTTTCCCTGTTTTTAAAGGCCCCCAAAAGGGCCCCTTTTGTCTGGAGAATTGGCAAAGGGTCTGACACTTTTTTATTAGTGCGATGTTTTGTGTTTATACTCCTGAAAGGGAGGTCCGTGGCCCCCGCCTCCTTGGTTTGGGGTACCGCCCCTGCCCCGGCCCCCGAAAATATCTGCCCCGGTTTTTCCGTGATCGCTTTTGGTGTCGTCCATCCCCGTTGGCGTCCTTCCTGGCTTGCGTGGAATCGTGAGAAGGGAGTTGGTCGGCCCGGTAGTTCCCCCTGTTGGCCAACATCTGTTCTCCCGTCTTTGGTTGCTTCAAACCACACCGGGAGTCCGCCTCGGCTGGGGAGTCCTGTTGTATCAGAATGGGGGGTTCCGTTTTTTTCTGGTCGCAGGCTCGTGATTTCTTGATGGCCCTTGTGGAACCCCTTTGGTGGCCTGGGTGTGGATGCCGGCCCCTGCCCCATTCTGTTAGCTCAGTAAACTGTAGGGCGTGAAAAAAAAAGGACGAGTTGTAGGGTAAAAAACTCAAGTGGGGGCGCTGCAAAGGGATGAAGATTGTTTCAGACGACGGTTTCTGTGCTCACGCTAGTTTCGGCTGTTTGGGTGTTGTCACTCTGCTGGTTTTCCCTTGTACTTTATTTGAAAGGTTACAAACATCAGTATTTATACAACTCAAAACATGTCACAAAAAAAATGGTCCTGTCATATTAACAAACACTTTCCCTATTGGCATAAGGTTACAAGGAATCGTTTTCGCGTTTGCCAGTCTTGTTTTTGATGTTACGCAAGCTTTCTTTGGGTTTTCGGGTTTTCCGGGTTATTCCCTTTCCCCTTTTTCTTATTCAATTGCTTCATGTTTCGTAGTGCCTCTGTTCTCCCTCTGGTCCGGGGGGTTTTGTTGGTTTTTATTTTAAAGTGCCGGAACGTCAGAGGGGGCTCCAGGTTGCTTTTTGGGGGTCGGGTTTTGGGGCAGTGGTCCCGTCAAACTGAACCCCCTTTTTCATCCAAGTTTGCCCGGGTAGTGTGGTTTTCTACCCCAAATTCTTTCCCCGGACGCCCCGGGTTTTGCCCTTTATTCTCGTAGGTTAGGTTGGTTTTTCCTGTTTCCTTGTCCCCTTTTGGGCAGCCCCGGGGTTCGGTCTGTCCGGTTTCGGGAATTCGGCTTATCAGTTGTCTTTGAGTGACTTCCCCCTCCCAAGCTTCATCGGGGGTTTCTTGGGAAGAAGTCCATCCATGATGCTTGTTCGAAAATTTCCCCCCTGATCCAGGTCCCCGGTTTTCCCGTTCCTCCCTGGTGCCCCGGGTTTTTTCGTATGGACGTTAGGATGATTCTGTTGTCCTCCCTTTTGCTGCACGGTTGGAGGGTTGTAGTTGAAATTTCTTGTTGCTGCTCCGTGTCCCCTTGGTTCCTCTATCCCTGAAAAATCCCACATTTCCTCTGAGCTCCCCTTTAAATTTCCCTTTTCTTCGCTGCTTTCTCTTTATTCTGAGTCCCAGGGAGTAGGGAGGGTTCCTCGGGTCCCGGGGTGGAAGAGGCTACTGCAGGTACTGGTGTGCGTTTCCCGGGTTGTAAAAGTTTGCTTGTAGTGTCTATCTGTGTTTTGATAGACCAATGTATCTAGGAAAAAGAGCTGGTTTGGGACTGGTTCATGGGTGAAAGTGGGAAAGGGTGGGGTGCATTCGCCCATTCACCAGCTGTTGGGGTTGTTTCCCTTTGGGTTCCCCCGTACTAGGGCAGAAATTTTCGTTATGTTCGTTTGTACAGGGGTCACTGGCGGGGGCCGTACCCCGTTGTTCTGTTCCGGGTTGCAGTTACAAAGATCTTGCTATGCCATCACGATGTCCTATGGCGTGCCCGTCCTTGTTTAGACAGTCCCGCCAAAAATTCGAATCGTGTCCCTCATAAAATGTCTCAATGAGTCTTTACTATTTTTTGTCGGTGGTTTCTTGATGCCGCTTTAGGATTTCGGATTGTCTCCAAGTTTTTCCAGAAAAAAGTGCCACGGTCTCTGCGTTTCCCGTTGGGGTTTTAAAAGGGAAAAGGGGACCGAGTCCTTTTGAGACAATGTGAGGTCCCCCGGCCCCTTCCCCTTCCTTTTTCTTTTTCCCCTAAATATTGTAGGAAGTGTGTCTTTGCCCTTGAGTCTGCCCGGAAAAAAAGTTTCGCGGGGGCTCAGGATCCCCGTCAAAATGAAAATCCCCCTCAAAGCTTATCTGGTGAAGTGGCTTGGCATACAGAATGTGAAAAAGACTTGGGGGAGTCAGGGTAAGCAGAATCTAAAGCCAAGAACAGTGCCTTAAATGTGCGCAACAAGGCCAAAGATTAACATAAGAAATAAGAACATAAAAAAGGGAGGAACACTGCAGCGGGCCCTGTTGGCCCTACTGGGGTCCTTTACAATTCCCCACTACAAACATTTGACCTACCCAATTTCATGTACCCCAAAAAATAAGCTCTGAGTGCAAGTCCCATCAATCCAACCCTCCCACTCATGTACTTATCCAAAATAAAATTTAAACTACCCAAAATCTGCCTCAATAACCCCCTAGGTAGATGTTCCACTCATCAAAAAACCCTATTTCCAACCAAACTTTTTGTCCTTTTTGAATCTAAAAATTTCCAACTTAAATCCATTACTGGGGGGTTTTTCTTTGGGGGATATCCCCAAGACCTTGTTTAAAAATTTCCCCTTTTTAACCCTTTTTCCCCTTATACACCTCGATAGGTTTCCCTCATTCTTCGTCTAACAAGTGAATGTAATTGAGGTTTCAATCTTTCTTCTAAGGGGGATTTCTAAAAATAGTATTAATTTAGTCATCCCACGCTGAAAGTTTTCTAAGGAATTTATGTCCTTCTGTGTAGGAGACCAAATGAGTGCATAATAGGTGGGCCCTTTCTAAAGAGTAAAAGCTGCGTATGACCTCTGGACTTCTGTTGCTTTTACTTCTTGATATAAAACCCAGTAATCTATTTGCCTTATTACGTCGCTTGGATTGCTTCTTGGTTTTAAAGGGTTTCTGCTTACCATAACCCCCAAGTCCTTTTCACAATCGATGGCTAAATTTACATAATTTTTTAAATTGTAAGTGCTAGGGGGTTTTGGACACTCCCGGTTCAGAAAAATTGCATTTTTCTACTTGAATGCTCTGCCACTTTCTGACGAAGAGTAGAGTTTGTCTAAAACCCCCTGAAGTTCCCTAACATCTACGTTTGAATCAATTTTCTACCCATCTTGTGTCATGGCGAATTTTTTTATATCATAGTAATTTTCCTTCATCAAGATATTATTATTTTTAAACAAGGGCCCAGACTGTCCTGTGGAACGCCACTTGTTATGATCCCCCCTCGGGTTTTTCCCCATTTATGGGGCATCTTTTCTTCCCGTCTGTGAGCCTGATTCGTCCCCGAGAGACCCCTTCCCCCCAAGCCATGAGCTGCTACTTTTTTCAAAGTCTTTGG